>JAVXUP010004415.1:0-17500 GCA_033070095.1 Escallonia herrerae | reverse complement strand
ACGGCGAAAAGCCCTCGTGGTTCGGATGTCACCGTAAGCTTTTGCCACCGGGCCATCAGTTTCGTAGGCAGAAGGATAAATTTGACGGGACAATCGAGCGTGAGGTTGTCACACTGGACTACCCATCTGGTGAAGAAGTGTTCTCACACCTGGAGGCACTTGATACTGACATACCACAAGTCAGACGCACGTGCGGAATAAGGACAAGGATGAGGTGCACCGGGTGGGCGACTATATTTCAGATATTGCCCGGCGAATCGATGTGAGTCAATTTGTTTAAGTTGTTAATTTTTTTTCTTTCTATCCTCAATGTCTATTGTATTAATTAATGCCCTAACATATCTTTTTGAATCACTGTTTTTGCAGGCCTCGTATGAACAGCGTAGGGGGTCCGAGCAGCAGTCCGGACAGCCATCAACGTCCACTAGTACGGGTTCGAGTACATGGGCGTTGAAGCGATGGCTAGATATGCCAGAGGTTGTCAATCGGCCGAAAGGCCGCATACGAGGCCTGCCTAGCACGACTGCTCATGTCGTGATAGGAGCGTCCTCACCCCCCGCTGCCCCTCCACAGACACCGGCTCCTCGGCATCCGTTGGACGATGATGAGATCCAGTGCATTGCTACGGTGGTGTTGAGAATGATCAGGTTGCAGGATCAGCAGGGTACCGCTGCTGGACATGCCGAGCCGGCCCCGGATCAGCAGGATCCAGATCCGGGACTCGGCAACCCCTAATGAGTCCCTTCTTGTGCCCGGTCCCAGCTTGTCCCCCCTCCCAGCTTGTACTCTTCTCCCCACCCCTAACCGGCTGTATCTGATTCCCGGTTTGTACATAATGAGTATTTATTATAATAAACATTTTTTATGATTGATTATATATATTTCTTTGTGTATTGATTATTGTGCGTTGTTCTTGAGAAATAAAAATTTTATTACAGGTCTGGGTAATAGAAAAAATAAAAAAAATATTTGACTTTTGGTGTCGGATTAATTCTATCGCTACAAGGTTTCATACTATCAGCTTTTTAGCGACGGAATATTCCGTCGCTAAAAACTTTATTCCGTCGCTAATTTCACAAAATAGAAAATAAATTAAAATACTTAAAATATAATTAGCGACGGATATTCCGTCGCTAATTAATAAATAAATTCATCGAAAAAAGTGAAATATTACACGACAGATTTGAAAAACCTTTAACGACGGAGTTTGGAATTTTAGCTGCAGATTTTTTTGATGCTAAAAGCCTTTTTTCTTATAGTGAGAAACATCATAAGATGCAAGTTGCATATAAGATTTATTTTAAAAACAATGTAAATTAAAAACCTTGAGCATGTGAGCATGAGTTAAATTAAACTGATTTATGTTAGAAAATTTTTGAACAAAACTTTTTTTATGGTATTGTTATTGTGAGTAATTAAACTCTTAAACATTCTAGATTCTGCTTTAGCTATTTACTAATATATTATGACTTTACGTTAACTTTAACAATTGACGATATCTTTGGGTGGGACCACACTACCAACAATTATAAAGGTATGCAAATATTATTTTAGATATGATCTCTATGTTACAGTTAATTTAAGTTTTTTTTATAAAAGAAACATATATATATATATATATATATATATATATATATCATATATATATATATATATCATATATATATTCACATATAAATAATGATTGCAAAAAATATATAATTCTGATAATCAAATTATAGGATATTTTTTTACTTTGATAAAACCGCACAGCCAGCAAAGTGGCTACATCGCATATATGAGATTTTTAACATAAATCACATCTGTATTAGATGGAAAAATGGTACAATTAAATAAATAATTCCTAGGTATTATATTTAAGAATATCCAAAACCTTTAAGATGCAAACATGTATCAGTGTAATGCTACAAAACTAACTATAAACAAGTTCATTTCTACATAGGTTCCTCATGATCAATACAAAAGACTTTTTGATTTATACTTAATTTTCAAGAAAATAAGATTAATTAGTAAATCTTAGACAAGTTATAAGTATTAAATCTTAATTCTCTAGAATTGATTATAACTATAAATTGTGATTATTGTGTGAATTCAATAGCAAGTGGTTAATTAACGCTCGTCCTATAATATTAGCTTAATATAATGATATTTATTATCCTTTCGAAAAATATTGAAATATTATTATATTTTATATTATGTTGTGATATAACAAGTATCATTCATGAGAAAGTATCATTAAATACACTTAGCAGATATAAGAACTTTAATTTGGAGACAAATAGTAGTCATAGAAGATATGGAAGATAATTTCAAAACTCCGAAATAATGACAAGTCATCTTAATCATTGAATGCTCTCATTAATAGCAGGTTACAAGAACTAAAAAAAACATATATACAAAAAATATTGAATATTATGTGGCATTCCGTTAAATTTATTTTGTAAAAAGAAACAACTAATTTGAAAGTGATAAGGTGTATGCATAAGTTCTGTTAAATTTGAAATACAACTAATAACCCCATGATGTGTGTGTGTCTATATATATAGGATTTGGTCTTATTTCTTCTGTTTTATGTCATATGTATGTCAGAAAAAATTGGATCTGGAATACCATACTAGCGTCGAACACTCTCTGTTTCTCTCTTCCTCATCTAATCTAATCTCATCTCTCTCTCTCTCTCTCTCTCTCTCTCTCTCTCTCTCTCTCTCTCCGTCTGTCTCACTCTTGTCGGCCCACATAAGGCAAGTGTACGCGATTGTGGAGTAGAAAGAGACTAGGCGTGGCAGCATGAGGCGATGTAAAAAGCGACAACGGTGGCATCTACGACGATTGGTGGATTTCAGGACGACGAGATCTTAGATAGATTAGATTTAGATTTAGATTTGGATTTGGGTTTGGTTTCGACGGCAAGATCCCAGATTGGATTTGGGTTTGGTTTGGGCTTAAGATTAGATTTGGATTTGGGTTAGGTTTTGGGTAGTGAAGGTTCGAATGGTGGTGGTTTGGGGAGGCAGAGTTCAGATGGTGGTGGTGATGGGTTTAGTGGCGGTGACAAAATGATGGTGCTGCCTGGGCTGAGAGGTTGTGGTTTCGTGCTTATGGTGGAGGGTGCTGGTTCTGCCATGCCCATCGCTCTTTCATTTTACGCCGTCGCCAATTTGGGTTTTTATTTGAGTTTGGTTTGATCTCAAATTAATTTGAGTTTGGTTTGGCCTCCTCCCAATAACACGTTCTTTGTTGGCTCAAAAACAACAGATTGATGCGTTTTCGTTTGTGGAACTCCATTGATAATTCTAGGAGAACACATAACAGAACAAACAGATAACAAACAGAACATTGATAAGGTTTTGGGCACATAGTGTGCCTTTACAGAAATAACGTCCGCTACATAATGTAGCGGACGGATATGGTACCTACATAATATAAGGCCCTCAATTGGTGGTTGAGGGGTATTTTTGTCAAAAAATCGTCCGCCACATTATGTGGTGGACGGACTTAAAAAAGTGCAAGAAAAAGATCTGGACCGTCCACAGATCGCGGGCGGACGGCCAGATCGCGCTAGCAAAATCTCCTATTTTGCTAGCGCTATCAACGGATCAGCTCCATATATATATATATATATATATATATATATATATATATATATAACACCTTAAAAACTCTCTGAAGTTCAAAAGCCATACGTCGTAACCATCTTTAGTTAAAACTACAATAATATTTGCTATTTATCTTTATATAGCACCAGCATGACTATTTTATTACTCTAAGTACTAAGATAATATTCATTTGAAATACTATTTGACAACTTAAAATAAAAGTTTAAAGAAGACAAGTAAACAAACATGTATATTCAGTTATCTCATAATAATTGCATGCAACCGCATACAGCCTAATAAAACAAAAGACGCTACTTAATAATCAAAAGTTATGAGTAAATACAAGTGAATTCATTGTTTAACATTTTACTTAAGTTCGTCGTGATTTATTTCTGTACTCAAGTTATTATTTATAGTCAAATAATATTTTTTTTGGTTGATATCTTTTTTGTCTCACGATATGTGGTACGTATTGACATATTTTTTTTAAAATATTATGATATACAATATTTTATAAACCGGTCCGAGTTTGGCTCAGGTTACTGGGCTAGTATAGGTATTGTTATAACATATTGACACATCTATTTCAAATCTTTTAGATTTTGAACTGAGAGGTAGCATTTTTAAAGTCAATGGAGTTGACTGAAATAGATATTATCCCATAACCTCAAAAGGTTTAAGAATATTATCCCCGTTATCTTTCTAAGGGGTATCAACTTTTCTATGTACCGTATGTTTGTTCCCCTTTTAATACACAACTCTTAGCCCTTTGAATTGTTGATTAATCGCCATAGATGAATTAAAGACTACATTTTGTTTATGGTAAATTACACATGACACTCTTGAGGCTTACCTGAAACTATACCGCCCTCTTTGGTTTGTCATTGTGTTACATAAAATCCACTTCTGTTAGGAAACTGTCAAGAATAGTTAGGGCACCTTCTAGTCATTATGATATTTCCAAAATGCCCTTAGATCTTCCTCTTCCTCCTTACGAGCCAATACTTAGCCCCACCGCCGATGCTTTACCACCACTTCCAAAGGCTTACTTCTGCTAATTACTCACATGCATACACACTGACGGCCATTACCGATAACCACCAACCACCACCTCCAAACCCTCATTGCCCATCAAACACACACATACGCACACCGACAATGTGGACATTCCCCCACCCCCACCGCCCACCCCCGAGTGTATAACAGACGAAGACACCCATGCGCACACTGCCTATCACCGTCGCCACATGCCTCTTATACTCACACCCATACCTACACACACCGACGACACCCCCCATATACGGAGTCTATCACATGCACTCACACTACAAGAAAAAAAGGGTTTTAGCGACGGACTTTTAGCGACAGAAGTCGTTCCGTCGCTAAAGGTGTTTTCATCGACGGAATTTTCGTGGGTAAAAATGTTGTCCAAAAAAATATTTTACCGACAGATTAATCCGTCGGTAAAACCATTCCCGACGAACGTTTAACGACGGTCTTTTAACGACGGTATAAACCGTCGCTAAATAGTTTTACCGACGGATCTTTAGCGACAGGACATGTCCGTCGCTAAATATGTTCTTAAATACCCAGTTTTTTTTCTCTCTCTCTCTCTCTCCCCGTCTTTCCTCCCCACCAGCCCCCCACACCGGCGACAGGCCCCCGCCTCCATCCCTCCCCACCAGCCCCCACGCCGGCGACAGGCCCCCGCCTCCGTCCCTCCTCACCAGCCCCCCACGCCGGCGACAGGCCCCCCCGCCACCACCACACCGCCCTTCCCTCTCCCCTCAGATCTACCGTCCCCATTGCCACCTCGCCGCCCCGCAGCTACCCCACTACTGCCACAGCCACCTCACAGTCACACCACCATCGCCACAGTTCCTCCCCCTCCGCCGCACCACCACCCTCTGCCGCTGCCTTCCGTGCACCACTGTCGTCATCCGCCTCGCACCACCACTGCCTGAACTCACTTTTTTTCCCGGTTAGAAATTATTTATCATATTGAATTAATCTGTTGTTATAATGTAATTGTATGCTAGAAATTCATCTGTTGTTATAATGTAATTGTATGCTAGAAATTATTTATCGCATTAAATCTATTGTTATAATGTAATTGTATTTGATTTGCTATAATGTAATTGAATTTAATTTGTTGTAATGTAATTTAATTTAATTTTTTGTAGTGTATTATATTGTATTTAATTTGTTGTAATGTAATTGTAATGATTAAACCCTAATTATCCCTAATTTTTTCCCAAGTAACCCTAATTGAACCAAATTAACCCTAATCAAACCATAATTATCCATGATCTAACCAATTAATAGTAATTAACCCCGCGTAACCCTAATTGAACGAATTAACCCCAATTAAACCTGATTAATCCTAACTGAACCAATTAATTATAATGAACCCCGATTCAACCTAATCTAACCAATTAGCCCTAATTAATCCCGATTTATCCTAATTGAACCAATAAACCCTAATTAGCCCTGATTAGCCCTAATTGAACCAATTAACCGTAATTAGCTCCAATTAAACCTGTTTGAACTTGTTAACCTTAAACCCTAAACCCTAATTAAAGCATAATTAGCCCGGATAAACCCTAACTATCCTTAATTTGTTCCCAATTATTCCTAATCAAACCGTAATTATCCCTAATCTAACCAATTAACATTAATTAACCCCGCGTAACCCTAATTGAACGAATTAACCCCAATTAAACCTGATTAACCCTAACTGAACCAATTAATTGTAATGAACCCCGATTCAACCTAAACTAACTAATTAACCCTAACTGAACCAATTAATTGTAATGAACCCCGATTCAACCTAAACTAACTAATTAACAGTAATTAACCCCGCGTAACCCTAATTGAACGAATTAACCCCAATTAAACCTGATTAACCCTAACTTAACCAATTAATTGTAATGAACCCCGATTTAACCTAATTGAACCAATTAATTGTAATTGAACCCCTAATTGAATGCCCTGATCCAACCGAACCATAAATTGAAATAATTGAACCCCCCTAATTGAACCCTAAATTGAATGCCCCAAATCAACCGAACCCTAAATTGAATCAATAGAACCCCCTAATTGAACCCTAAATTAAAGTAATTGAACCATAATTAAACCCCAAAATTGAATGCCCTAATCGAATCGAACCCTAAATTAACCCCTAATTGAACCCTAAATTGAATGCCCTAATCCAACTGAAACCTAAATTGAACCCTAAATTGAATGCACCGAACCCTAAATTGATTCAATAGAACCCCCTAATTGAACCCTAATTAAATCCTAAATTGAATGCCCGTGATCGAACTGAACCCTAAATTAAACTAATTGAACCCTAAATTGAATGCCCTAATATAATCAAACCCTAAATTGAAATAATTCAAGCGCATCAGATATGTGCATTTTGAACAATTTTTTCCTATTTGAACATTGATAATTTGTTTGATAATTTTAGGTTGTTAATTGTGTATTTAAGAATTGTGATTATTGATCTGTGATTTTAGGTTGTTAATTGATGATTTTAGGTTATTAGCTGTGCATTTGAAGTAATTGCGATTATTAATTGATGATTTTAGGTTGTTAATTGATGATTTTAGATTGTTAATTGTGCATTGAGCATTTGAGATATTGAGATTATTGACAGAGGATGGGACCCAATTGGATTGAATGTGTGATTTTTGTTAATTTTTATTACATTGGGCGGCATTTGAGAATTGAGAATTGAGATTGTTGACGGAGGATGGGACCCAATTGGATTGAGATACTTGTTAGTTAGCGCAGACACGGACACAACGTCTGATCGACGGTGTCCGACATTTAAAAAATAAATATTTTAATAAATCAATTAACCCTAATTAATTAGCTCTAACGAGCCTAATTAGTTTTAATTAACCCTAAGAACCTAATGAAAATCAAAGTAGCTGTAATTACCCCAAATTAGCCAAAATGAACCCAATTACGCGCATATTGATTATAGTTAGCCTAATTAGTCGTAATTTGCACTAACATAACCCAATTAAACCTAATTAGCGCTAATCAACACTACTCGGCACAATTAAACCCTAATTAAGACTAAATAACCTAATTAGGACTAAATAACGATCTTTCTGCAGTTTTGATATTTCAGAAAGATTCTTGCATATGTTATCAATTTCTGAACGCATGCATGCATAAAAACCCTTAGTTCCCGTTCAAAGGTACTCATTACAAAGTAATGCTTTGTAATGAGCCTTTGGATGTCCAGTTTGGACAATTTGGAAAGCTAATTGTTTATAAAACAGTGTTTTGACTCATGCATTGTGTTCTATGTCGTGGATATTTGGTACACGTTCTCGTGTGTTTCTCCGGGTGCATACAAATCTGATTTTCTAACATCCGTCAAACCTTCTTGAGCAAGGTTAGATGAATGTTAGAACACCTAATCGATGTCATGTACTTGGAGAAATGCGGGGAGGTGCTGCCAAATTTTTCACAGACATGGAACTAAGCATGAGTTAAAAACTGTTTTATAAACATGTGCTTTTCTGAATGGGATATGACCACTACCTGTTGAAGAGTGGAGGGGAAATATGTAGACATGTTGTAACATTCATGCATTCATATTTACATCGGCAATGCCTAATCACTGGTCATAATTGAAGGTGGTATACAGTACGATAATTCAATCGTCATGTCAGTCGATCGAAGTTGGATGAAAAGGAAGAATGCTGAAGATTTTGATTGTCGCGTTGACGAATTTCTCGACTTCGCTTATGCGCATCCTGCACATGTTGACCTTGATAAGATAAGGTGTCCGTGCGGTAGATGTGAGTTGTTGCACTGGAGAAAAAGAATTGAAGTAAAATGGCATCTTCGTCGGTACGGTTTTATGGGTGGATACACAAGGTGGACGCAGCACGGGAAAACGATAGTATTGTCGTCCAACCCGACTAGTCAAACTAAAGTTAGGGAGGAGGCACGATATGATTACCGAGATATGATTATGGATGTTGGGCATGCTAATATTGACTGGGGTGACGACAGTCCACAACCGCCGAACGAGGGGGCTCATCAGTTTTATGAGTTGTTGAGAGCTGCGGAAGAGCCGCTGTGGGATGGAGCTCCGAAACACACATGGCTGTCTGCGGTTAGTAGGTTATTACAGTTGAAATCAGACCACGGACTGAGTGAGAAAGGTTTTAACGAGTTTGTTACCTTAATCAAAGAAATACTGCCCGAAAGTGAAAAGATACCGCCGTCGTACTATGACGCGAAGAAGATGATGATGAAACTTGGGTTGAGCTATGACCGGATAGATGCGTGCAATAACGATTGTGTGTTATTTTGAAAAGAGAATAAGGATTTGTCACGGTGTCCAGTATGTGATCATTCGAGGTACAAACCGGACAAAGGGAAGAAGAAAAACATTGCATGGAAGATATTACGATATTTCCCGATCACACCACGGCTTCAGAGAATGTACTACTCCTCCAATATGGCTGAACATATGAGGGCTCACCGTGAGACTCGCAGCAACAATGCCGATGTGCTGACACACCCAGCTGATGGAGAGGGGTGGAAGGAGTTTGATCGCAGGCATCCAGTCTTTGCTCAGGAAGTTCGGAATGTTAGACTTGGTCTGGCAACCAATGGGTTCAACCCTTTCGGTCAGTCTACCACGCCTTACTCCTGTTGGCCTGTTATTATTGTCCCTTATAACTTTCCACCAGGTATGTGCATGAAGAAGCCGTATATGTTCTTGTCGTTGCTTATTCCGGGTCGAAGAGCCCCTGTAAGGACATAGATATGTATTTGGCCATTGATTGATGAGTTAAAACTGTTATGGAATCATGGAGTCGAAACATATGATGCATCCCTTAAACAAAAATTTTAGATAAGGGCTGCTTTGATGTGGACTATACATGATTTCCCCGCATTGGGAATGACGTGTGGCTGGAGCACACATGGGAAGCTAGCATGCCCTGCTTGTATGGGCATGAACCCCGGTCATACGTTAAAGCACGGCGGAAAGGCCTCGTGGTTCGGATGTCACCGTAAGCTTTTGCCACCGGGCCATCAGTTTCGTAGGCAGAAGGATAAATTTGACGGGACAATCGAGCGTGAGGTTATCACACTGGACTACCCATCTGGTGAAGAAGTACTCTCACACCTGGAGGCACTTGATACTGACATACCACACGGTAAGGGTGTGCCGGATCAGAAAATTGCAGGGTTCGGGAAAGAGCACAACTGGAGAAAATTTTGTATCTTCTGGAGTTAGCCTACTTGAGGACGCTCGTTATCCGAAACAACATGGATGTGATGCATATTGAGAAGAACATTTTTGATAATGTGTTCAACACAGTGATGAATGTCAAGGGCAAATCGAAAGATCACCTTAAAGCGAGAAGGGATCTACAACAGTTGGGTGTACGCCGTGAATTGCATCCTCGGACAGTCAGTGGGAGGACCAAACTTCCGAAAGCACCTTACTGTCTAGACAAGAAACAAGTGGAGAAGGTCTGTCAGTGGGTTAAGAATTTGAAGCTTCCGGATGGGTTTGCGTCCAACATATCTCGTTGTTGCAATGTATCGGAATGCAAGTTCCAAGGGATGAAGAGTCATGACTGCCACGTATTCATGGAGAGATTCATTCCTATTGCCTTCCGGGGACTGTTGCCACGGGTTGTTTGCGAGACTTTGACTGAATTATCTCATTTCTTTCGAGATATATGCTCTTCTACGATCCGGGTGAGTAACATGGAAGTGCTTGAGAAGAACATTGTGGTGACGATTTGCAAGCTGGAGAAAATCTTCCCACCTTCGTTCTTTGATTCAATGGAGCATCTGCATGTTCACTTGGCATATGAAGCTAAGATGGGTGGACCCGTGCAATATCGGTGGATGTATCCCTTCGAGAGGTAATCCTTAAATTGTTACAGTTGTTCGATTACACTTAATGCGACATCTGTTATCATTCATATTCCACCTAACTCGATTCGCTAAACTTCTAGGTTCATGTTCCATTTAAAGAAAAAAGTCCGTAATAAGGCTCGGGTTGAGGGCTCAATTGCGGAGGCTTACGTAATGGAAGAACTTGTAAACTTTTGTAGTCAATATTTCGGGCCTGATGTTGGTACAAGGTTAAATCAACTAGGCCGAAATGACCCCGGAGCAAGCACAAATTTGGAAGGGCAATTGTCAATATTCAAGCAGCCAGGGAGTCCGTTCGGCCGAATGTATACTCGATGGCTAACGGATGAAGAGTACAGTGTTGCAACAATATATGCCCTTCTAAATTGCGATGAAGTTTCGGCATTCGTTGAGTAAGTTAAAGTCTTAATTCACTTACATTGCTGTACATAATTGAAAGTGTGTGTTAAGTGAGTCAACTATATTGGTTTGCAGTGAGTTCGATGCGGAATCTTTAATCACTGATCCCGCTGGACTTGAATCTCATCGAAAATCACAATTTGTACAGTGGTTCAAAATCCGTGTAAGATTGTTTAACGAAATTATATTATGTGTTATATACAGTTCTGTGGCCAATTAGTATACTGATTTATCCTTAATTTTTACCGTCATCTACAATAGGTTCAGTCAATGGATAGACCAGTGGCCTCCTGCTTGAAATTACTAGCCGAAGGCCCTAACAAACAAACATCCTGTTACGGAGGCTATATCATCAACGGGTTTAGGTTTAACGTAAAAGATGATGACCGAACAAAACAAACCCAAAACAGTGGAGTCTTGGTCAACGGCGACTGTTATGCCGAGAATTGCATGGATTTTTACGGAGAGCTAGATGAGATTTTGAGCTAACATATCTGGGTTCCCAAAACCGCCTGGTAATGTTCAAGTGTACGTGGTTCGATGTCACATGCAGTAGAGGAATCCGTGTTAGCTCTCAAGGGATTGTAGATGTCAATGTCAAGTCAAGACTTGCATCAGACGAGCCCTTTGTGTTTGCTAGTCAAGCTGTACAAGTCTTTTACGCGGAGGACGTCGCCAATCCCAAATCTCATTGGTATACAACTATCAAGTCCAAGAAATTGCCCGTGACATATGACAGTGAGCTAGACTCCTTTCAAGCCGACCAACCACGTGTCTTGTTCCCTGTTGAGGTCAACAACGAGGAGGACGATCTTCCTCTTCCAACAACACTTCTTGTAGGAGAAGAAGTCGTAGATGATGACGCGAAAGACGTGGAAAGTGTTGGAGATGATGTGACCGAGTCTACTGATGAAGAGGATGAATTCAAAGATGAAGAGGACGACGAGTCCCACGAAGAAGAGGACGGCGAGGAAAGTGATGAAGATGATTCGCAAACTGAAAATGATTGACTTGTAATGTTGTAACATCACGGGAAAAATGTAGTAGAACTTTTAGAACTTGGTGTTTAATGATGTGTTTTTGCACATCCGTTCATATGTATATATATAGCTATTGTGCCGATGATGATTTTTGCCAAATTATTGTTTTTAACGTGTTAATGTCTTTGTAATTTATCTATATGAAGTCGGATAGGATACGGGCTATTCGTGGCCGGGCTGGACGCCGAGCTGCTTCCTCCCCGGTGGGTCCCACCTCGTCATTGCCTACTGATGACGAGGCACAGAGTGATCGCGGACAGCAGATGGGGCCCCAGCCCCAGCCGTCGCCGTCGCCCCAGCTCGAGCCATCGCCCCAGCCCGATGCAGATTCATCCCACACGCGCGTGCATTCTCCATCTTCCGTGGGTTCTACCTCAGGTATAGTTGATAACGGTGTTTCGTACATTTTTGCTAGCCTTATATTTGAACTGTATTAATGTCTGTGTTTTGTAGGATCTCGACGAGGCCGTGGTCCGACACGCGGGGTACGCATCGACCCCCAGCGTAAACAGAGAGTTACGCTCACGCAGGAGGGCCTGTAAGTACTAAAAATATCACCTCATGCCTTATTTTTAAAATTTTGGGCTGTTAATTTATATTTGAACTGTATTAATTTATTTATTTACTTCTTTGGCAGGATCCTGAAGGCTCAGGCGAGGACGAAGATCGGCGTTCTTGTGAAGGGCCGATTCTTCGAGCCACGCCTGTACGGGAAGGACTGGGATGCCGCTGCGAGGGAGGCCTTATGGGAGGAGTGGCTGGTACGGTGAAGTATTTTTTTCAGCGTTAGTAAATGTTTAATTACAGTTTGTTTTATGTTGTTAATTTGTGTTATTGAATGCCTTACAGGAGGGGTTCACGTTTGACACGCCTCAGCAGCAGGTACTGGGGCAGCAGGCTTTCTTTGCCTACATCGGCAAGAATTACCGCCGATGGCTCCACGATGCACGGGACCGGGCGAAGAAGGCGCTGCCCGCGGGTGCCCCGATGACGGACATGACGAGATATCCCCCACATTGGATATCTCACCGTGTATGGGGGAAATGATAGATCGGTGGGCTGCGGATCCAGGTTGGGACGCCAAGAGTAAGAGCGGGGCTGAGAACAGACAGAACAGAGATCTGACGCACACGGGGGGGTCGGTGCCACACGACATCGTCCGACACATGAACGCGGTCGAGCACCCGGATCTGGAGGAGGATGAGGTCATAGCTCTGACCTATACTCAGACGCACGTGCGGAAGAAGGACAAGGACGAGACGCACCGGGCGGGCGACTATATTTCAGATATTGCCCGGCGGATCGATGTGAGTCAATTTATTTAAGTTGTTAATGTTTTTTCTTTCTATCCTCAATGTCCGTTTCGTTAATTAATGCCCTAACATATCGTTAAACCACTATTTTTGCAGGCCTCGTATGAACAGCTAAGGGGGTCCGAGCAGCAGTCCGAACAGCCATCAGCGTCCACTAGTACAGCTGCGAGTACTGGGGGGTTGAAGCGATGGTGGATACGCCGGAGGTCGTGAATCGGCCGAAAGGCCGCATACGCGGCCTGCCTAGCACGACTGCTCGTGCCGTGATAGGAGCGTCCTCACCCCCTGCTGCCCCTCCACAGACACCGGCTCCTCGTCCTCAGTTGGACGACGAGGAGATCCAGCGCATTGCTACAGTGGTGGTGAGGATGATCAGGGAGCAGAGCACTGCTGGACAGGCCGAGCCGGCCCCGGATCAGCAGGATCCAGATCCGGGACTCGGCAACCCCTGATGAGCCCCTTCCCGTGCCCGTTCCTAGCTTCCCCCCCGCGCCCGGCTTGTACTCTTCTCCCCTCTCCTAACCGGCTGTATCCGGTTCCTGGCTTGTACATATATGGGTTTTTTTTATAATAAATAATTTTTATAATTGATTATATATATTTCTTTCTGTATTGATTATTGCGCGTTGTTGTTGAGAATTGAAAATTGTATTACAGGTCTGGGTAATTGAAAAATAAAAAAAAATTTCAAAAAAAAATTGACTTTTGGCGACGGATTAATTCCGTCGCTAAAAGTATTCCTACAATCAGTTATTTAGCGATGAAATATTCCGTCGCTAAATAAGTTTTTAGCGACGGAATATTCCGTCGCTAAAATATTTTATCCGTCGCTAATTTGACAAAAAAGAAAAATAAATTAAAATTCTAAAAATATAATTAGCGACGGAATATCCGTCGCTAATTAAAAATAAATCCGTCGGAAAAAATGACATATTTAGCGACGGATTTAAAACATTCCGTCGCTAAACTATTAGTGACGGGCTTTTATACGAGAGATTTTTAGCGACGGTGAATCCGTCGGCTAATTCTTTTAGCAACGGATTTTGGGCTTTTAGCGACGGATTTCCCCGTCGCTAAAAGCCTATTTTCTTGTAGTGTCACACTGCCTATCACCACTGTCACATGCCCCTTACTCATATCCACACACTCCGACGGCACATAGACACACATGCACTATTCATCACCACCACGGTATGCCCTTCACACACACACACACACACACAAAATCCATCTCACCCATCGAAACCAATCCACCCACCGCCTAGAAAGACTCTATCACCAACCCATGCTGCCCGTAAACCCCCTATCATCTCATGGAAAATTACGACCTACAGGATGACTGGCGAGATCTAGAGCTACCTGGTTGGGTGTTAAATGGATCCATGTTCCCGATTGGGAGTCAGAGTTCTAGATCTAGATTTAGCTCTGAAATTTTTTTCTGACTTAATAACAAAAATGTTGGAGGGAGAATAGTGGTGGATCTAGATTCACGGTCAGTGGTGGTGTGGGTGGTGATAACAAATGGTGGTGGTGGAAGAGAATTGGTCTGATCTTGGCGGTGGTGATGGAGGAGAATTGGTCTGATCTTGGCGGTGGTGGTTGGGTAAATTTACATTTTTATGAGGGGTATTACCACACAACTAACTGAAATTTCCAGTCTTTGACAAGGTTGAACCACTACCTCTTCAGGTCCCAGGTCGCCTTCGACCGTCCCACCTAACTTTTACATGGTTCAACTTGACTTCGAGGGCTCCAGCAGCATAAGGTGCCGGAGTTGTCCGATATAAACTAAGTGACAACAACAATATTCTTATAGCCCACATATTGTAATTTGTCATTTGATGCTATGCATGTTTAAAATGTAAGTTGCATATTAGTTTAGTAAAAGTATTATGTATTTTTTTATTACCACTTTGATGGAAAGGTTGCATTGGAAAGTGGTCACTGCCATCGAAGATCAGCCATTATGTTGAACCTACAAGTCGCCAGTAAACATTACCAACTTCTTGTTACCATATGCATGATACACAAGTTGTATTGACAGAGACCCATATATATATATATATATATATATATATATATATATATGCACACACACATATACCATGATAGACTGAATCAACAACTTATGCGTAACCCTTTAGCGGCACCTCTTACATGTCAAAATAGAATGATGATATTCAGTTATGTACTCACTAATGAACTAGCTTACTCTTTATGTGCCTACTAAACTGAGTTAGATCAACTCCAACCTTATTTTATGGAGAAATCTTCAGTGCAGCCATGGCGGAAGGATTTGGCAAGCAATTGGTTTTAGTATTATGGCTCTCACATTAATAGTTTTTGTTACTTTGGTGCTCCTTTGAAAATTTAAAGTTTGTGAGAAATTTTTTGAATCCTTTTTATTTTAATACATAAAAATTACTCCTACCAAATACCATAAAAGAAATTCTACCACTTCAACTTTTTCAATTTTGTCGCTATAGATCTACGAGTAAGATGCTTATTCTCTCTAGGATACTTTATTGACTTTAATGTCCAAAATAAAGTACAATATTAAAAGTAGAATTTACAATATAAAAAGTAGAATACATTGTCATTTCTCATAGCACTATTGTAAAGTTCATCCATATTTGTTTTTTAATTTACGATGAATCATACTTTTAGAACCCTTATGCCCGCATTGTACAAGATTTTGATTCCGCTAATAACAGATACGATGCAATGTAAAGCACGGTAAGATTCAAGAAGGTGGATCTCTCACAACAGAGGGCTCAATATTTTTTACCTTGCGCGCGCAGGAACATGTGTGTGTGCGTGTGCGTGTGCGTGAGAGAAAAGAGAGAGAGAGAGGGAGGAGTACCATGTTCATAGACGAAGCCATCGAAGCTAGAGCACCCCGGACCGCCATTGAGCCACAAGACGACCGGGTCTTTTAGAGGGTTCCTTTCGGACGAAACAAAATAGTAGAACAAGTTCTTGGGACTAGGTTTCCCATCTACTGTCACGTACCTTCACACACAAACAAAAAAAAACCTATCAAAACAAACGCCATCCTCATCCTTGGCTAAAGAATATGAATCTCTCAACAACGACACGGGACGTACGTACCCTGAGTAGTGTTTTGAAGGGAAAGTACCACTAAACCCAGGAAGGCTTGTAAAGAGAGCACTTTCAGGCGCTGCTCCAACATCGCCAAACAACCTCAGAACCAGTATGCTGAAGAATATCACGTCACACATAGCTAGGTGCCGGCCGGCGGAGACAGATAACAACTTTTTTGCAACTGTGTGTGTGTGAGTGAGAGAGAGAGAGGGAGAGAGGGAGAGAATGAGGGGCTCTAAGGAGGAGAAGGGAGACGATTAATATAGTAACAGTCAGGATAAGTACGCCAGGAGTCCAACATACAAAGAAGGCAGAAAGTTGGCATAAAAGTGGGAGAGTACTTGTCCTCTATCCAATGATAAATGAGAGTAACGAGGGTACGTACTCGACCTGAGCTTTGATAGTTTCTCTATAGTTTGACTCCTCTTCCTTTATCCTCAAACAAACGATGTCAGTTAATACCGAGGGTTGATCATGGCAATGATCCTACGAGATAGTAAGAAGCGGGG
The DNA here is from genome assembly GCA_033070095.1 of Escallonia herrerae. Taxonomy (NCBI): domain Eukaryota; kingdom Viridiplantae; phylum Streptophyta; class Magnoliopsida; order Escalloniales; family Escalloniaceae; genus Escallonia; species Escallonia herrerae. Next base: position 608 of record JAVXUP010004415.1, on the reverse strand, counting down.
GCAGTGAGACTGAGAGGGTTTAGGTTTCAGTATGGATGTCCTTCTCAGACATATTAGGATTATACAATATACATGTAGAAACAATTTTCAAGTGTCAGGTGATTAAGGGTGTACGGCAAATTAGGAAGCTGATTAAATTAGGAGTTGAGTTTGTCCCGAAGCTGTTTAGATTAGGGGAACTGATTTTGATTTTAATCACTTTTGTTTCATCATTTCATCGTGCATGCTAGAGGTGTCAAATGGGCCGGGCTTGGGCCGGCCCAGCCCAAGCCCAACGGGCCTCCAACAAAACGGGCTAGGGCCAGGCCAGTGGAGCTGCCAAACGGGCGGGGCCTGGGGGAAATCTGGGCCTAGTCCAAACCCTGACCCTAGGCCCAATATCTAGGGCATGGCTTGGGTCGGGTCCGGGCCCAATTTTTTTTCTTGTTATTCAAAATAATATCATTATTTACTATCTATTTTGTTATTATTATTTAATAATATAACTACTAACTTTTTATATGTATTTTAACAGTTATTTTTTTACGCACAGTGCTAATACTAATTTATATGTAAGAGGGTAGAATTAATCGGTTTGGTAGTTATTGGCAAATAAGTTCGGCTCATCC
>JAVXUP010004414.1:0-32857 GCA_033070095.1 Escallonia herrerae | reverse complement strand
ATATATATATATATATATATATATATATATGGGGACCGATCCACACCCACCGGTGGAGAAATAACAATTTCTCCACCGAACCGGTGAGAGCAGCGGTTGGCCACGTGCGCGAAAAAGGTGTACGGCCACTGCATTAATGGCAAAAAAGGCACGAGAAATGGCACGAGAAATGGTGAGAGGAGAGAAAAAGGACACCAACCGCATGCACAACCAGCGGTTGGCATTAATATGCCTGCCACGTGCCGTCCCCCACCCCTGCCACGTGGCCCAACCCCATGGCCCCTGCCACGTGGCGTCCCCTCCCCTGCCACGTGGCCCACCAGCATGGCCAACCGGCGGTATTGGCGATGGCCCTGCCACGTGGCATCCCCTCCCCCTGCCACGTGGCAGAGGGAGGGCACCAGCGGTTGGTGCCAGCGCCCCTGCCACGTGGCGTCCCCTCCCCCTGCCACGTGGCCCAACCGCCGGTGGTACCAGCGGTTGGTCCCCGCCCCTGCCACGTGGCGTCCCTCCCCCTGCCACGTGGCCCAACCGCTGACCACGCGGTTGGTCCCTCCCCTGCCACGTGGCGTCCCCTGCCACGTGGCCCAACCGCACCTACCACCCGCGGTTGGTCCCCTGCCACGTGGCGTCCCCTCCCCCTGCCACGTGGCCCAACCGCTGGTCCACCCGCGGTTGGTCCCCTCCCTCTGCCACGTGGCGTCCCCTCCCCTCATCCGCAGGGCCCAACCGCTCCTACAACCCGCGGTTGGTCCCTCCCCCCTCCCCTGCCACGTGGCGCCCCCCCCGTGATGCCCCACCTGGTGTCCTTCCCCACGATGCCACGTGTCGTCCTTCCCTCCCCCGTGATGCCCCAACGTGGTGTCCTTCTGCCGAAATTTTTTTTTTGCAGCAGCCTTTGACCGCATAAACACCCACCCTTCCTCACTTTTTTCTGTCTTTTTTCTTCTCTCTTCCTCGCTTCTCTCTTTATAATCCCCTCCCCCGAACCCTTCTTCTGCACTCTGTCATCTTTTACCAACTTCCTTCGTACTTCATATCTCACCTACATAATCTCCATAACAATACAAATCAAAAAATTTTACGCTAGAAGATCGGTGGATAACCGCTAGAAGATCGGTAGTTTTTTCTTTAAATACATCAAGTCACAACAAGTAAGTATTTTGAATTTCCTTATAATTCAATGTTAGGTTTATACAAATCAGCGTATTACATTTATAGATTCCAAAACAGCGATTTTTTAGGGTGCCAAATATAGACAGTTTTTCACGAATTTATAAAAAATAGCTAGAGCTAGATTTTGCCAAAATGCAAAAAAGAGACCCTAGTTATTCTTAAAGGATCTGTCTCAGGTAAAAATTTCAGATTTTTCCAAAGACTGGAAAGGGGTTAACTGATACGGGGAACCTTGTAACTCTGCAGTGTATTTTAAAATATCAAGCTAGCGCGATTTCGCGCGAAACTTTTATGAGAATCCTAGGATGTTGGGAAGTTCCATTCCCCAGGAATTCGGGCCATTCCGAAGCCGTTACCTATTTTTTTGGCCGAACGGCCCTTTAAGCGCTTGATCCGGACACCGGTTCGCGATTTTTGGGCGAAACCTCCGTAAAATACTTTTTATGTCAAGAATGAATTCAGGAAGCCTCAAGTAGCATTTCGAAGCACTTTTGATATTTTTTTATGCCAGGGGGCATTTCGGTAATTCGCCGCCCCGAGAGGGGTATTTCGGTAATTTTACAGTGCTAAGTTTTTTGACGGACTTTTTAGTCCAGAAATATAATTACAAAACCTGAAATGTTGTTTTGAAGCTGACGTGGCGCGCGTAGGGGTGTTTTGGTAATTTTCCCGCGCCAAGGGGTGTTTTGGTAATTTTCCCGTGCCAAGTCCATCAAACGACTTTTTAGTCCAGAAATGTAAGTAAACCACCTGAAATGTTGTTTTGAAGCTGGTTCGGGGGCGTTGGGGTGATAGTGAACGCTCAGGGGCATTTCGGTAATTTGCCGCTGATCGGGGGCTATTTTGCTAGGAAGGATCCAGCTTAAAATTCATACCTTAAAATAACTTTTAGTTCAGGAAAGGGTGTGAGACACCCGAAAACTTATTTTGTTCCAGATGTTCTGAACCTTGTGACGCACCGGCGATGACTGCCAGGGGATATTTTGCATAAGTAGCGGGTGTTTTGGTAACTTGCCCCCTTTAAAATTTTTCCTGATATATTTGGTATATAATTGACGTAATACATTTAAAAACTTGACTTTAAAGCGGTTTTGAGGTGTTGGAGGTGTAGGGGCCATCGGGCTATATATTGCTATATAACCACGTTGGCGCTAAATTCAGTGGGAACTAGCGTAATTAAGCGTTCGGAGTGGTGGGAATTGAGGATTTGTTTTAATACATTGAAATAATGACTATTGCTAATGTGTTGGTAAGCTAGGTTAAAGATCCAGTTATAGTTTTGGAATGTAAATATTATGGATATTATGGACGCTAAGTTGGTTTATAATTATATTTTGTTCTTAAAGGTATGAATTTCAGCTCTGGACCTCATGATACATCAATCCTATACGATGACGATGACCACGTCGCGAGGCACGTATTTGACGGTGTCGATAGGGGTGTTTTGGAAACAATTCAAAGCACAAGGCACCTTGAAGAGTGGGTACTAAACGAGGAACAAATACAGCTATTACACCGTCAAAATTTAACCCTGTTCACCGATCCCGGGAAATGGTCTCGACACGACGATTGCCTTATATCCGCTCTAGTTGAACGATGGAGGAGCGAGACGAACTCATTTCACTTCCGGTTTGGTGAAATGACTGTTACGTTAGAGGACGTCGGATTTATACTTGGAATCCCATGTCACGGCAGACCCGTTACTTTGAACGTGCCGTCTGCATCCATAGCGAATATGGCTATGCAGTATTTTCCGGGAATTCCAAGGGCAGCGCTTACAACAAACGGCGTCAAGCTTAAATGGCTGAGAGAGCAGTACGGCGTGCTACCGGATGAATACACTCCTCAAGATTTCGTGACGTATACGAAGGCATTCCTTCTGTATATTATTGGAGCTATATTACTTCCGACGCATTCGAAAAACACGGTGCATCCGAAGTATATGGTGTTCTTGGAGGATCTTGAGGAGGTATACTCCTATTCGTGGGGTTCAGCTGTCCTTGCGCACCTATATCGAGCACTGCATAAGGCTACGAGAAACGGTGCCAAGTCCATTGCCGCCTGCCTGACTCTATTACAGGTATGAGCATTTATTTTCTTGGTAGGATCCTTAGTCAATATATTCGGGATTAATTACTAATTCCATATAATGTTTGCATTCACAGGTTTGGTCTTACGAGAGGCTACCCATGGGTCGTCCACAACCGTTGGTAGATTCCGATGAGACGTGGCCTAGGGTGTGGGCCTGGGGGCCTACGACCAACCGGAGGAGGAGACGGGTAGACCCTCACCACCATCTAAAGTTCTATCGGGGGGAACTAGAGATACTAGATGCATCCCAGGTGACGTGGCAGCCATATGGCAAGGTGATGCATCTGTTGGATGAGTGGTGTTGGCAACTTCCGGTGTCGTACGTGCTGGCAGGTTTGGTTCGGGTGCCGCTCATTCACTTCGAAGAATGTGAGTTTCAGATGCCCGATCGAGCTATGAAGCAAGCTGGCTGTCCACAAGGGATACCAAAACCCGCTGTAGACATGCGGCCATACAGGGGTGGTCGAGGGCCGAACTTCGAGGTGGCTGATGCCTTGATTTTGTTGGGTGACGAGGTGCACCAGTGGAATACCTGGCAGGAAACGTATGATAGCCTTGTATCGCTGAAGCACGACGGCATTAGTACTGAGGAATACTTACAGTGGTTTCTCAGGGTGACGCGCACGAGGGTGAATCGCCCTTCCCAGGTGAAGAAGACATCGTACGCGCCACGTGAGGTCTATGACCAGTTCTGGGCATTGGCCATTGTAAGTCATGCTAGTGTTGTTTGATAATTTATTTGCGCACCTTATCGACCATTTGTCAAATATGATTAGCCATATTTTCTATGCATGTTTTTTAGGTTGACCAGGGCATTGAGGTGTTCAAGCAGCTGGAGTCGTTTGACTGGTTTGTCGCGCAGGCTCCTGACAATCTCAAGAGGTCCATTGAGAAGTACAAGACTGAAGTTCAAAACTTTAGTCTTGCGTACCGGGGTTACGAAGGGGAGCCGTCTAGTCGCCCTCGTCCTGAAGCGTACGACTATCAGCCCCAGAGTCAGGTGTGGGAGTCGTCCGGTCGCCCTCTTCCTGACGCGTACAACTATCAGCCCCAGAGTCAGGTGTGGGAGCCGTCTGGTCGCCCTCCTCCTGACGCGTACGACTATCAGCCCCAGAGTCAGGTATGGGAGCCATATAGTCGCTTGCCTCCAAACGCATACGACTCTCAGTGCCAGAGTCAGGTTCCCCAAGTAGGAATCCAGGCCTCGCGCCCAAGCTTTCGGTCGGACAAAGGACAAGCGACGAAGCCATTGAGGTCGGACAAGATGGCTTGGATCGACCGGCACTACTTCGGGCATGAGCCTGTCAATTCAGCAGACTTTCCCCTTGCGACATTCCTAGGTCATGAGGATATCAGAACGTTGGCGCCGGAGACAGATCTTTCAAATTTTGTCATGAACGCTTACATAGAACTGCTCCGGATTAGAGAGCAACGTTTTAACCGTTCTGAATATCTGAAGCTTAACATGTATCCCACTCATTTTGTGGAATTAACGGTGAGAGAATTCACAGAATGGAGGCGAGGGGGCGGCAGGAGTAAGTGGAAACCAGGTCGAAACGTGTTAGGCATGATGAACGCAGACTATCAATGTCCCGCTGCTGATGCGAACCTTATCATGATACCCTGTCATCATGCAAACCACTGGTTCCTATTAGTTCTCCATCCAGCGTTCAGAACGGTTCACATATACGATAGCCTAAGGGAGGACGAGCCTGGACAGCTGCTGGCACAGATGTACAACGAGTACATCACTTTAGTGGTTAGTATTTATTTTTTGACCTTGGCTCATAGTATATTGTTCTTGTCTCATAGGCTTGATTCTCGTTTTTATTGTTGGATGCAGACTACTGTCCTCTCGCTAGCATGCGGACGGCCACAGGGTGACCCTTGGACGGTCGTGATGATAAAGGACCGACCAAAGCAATATAACGGTCACGATTGCGGGATTTACGTCCTCAAGTACATGGACTACATTGCTCGCTCGGAAGTGCTCAAACACTCCTCGTGGACTAGGAAGGATGCCTTGACGTTTAGGTATAGGATAGCCTGGGAGCTGAAAAAGAATGAAGCTAGACGCCTTCATTACCATTATCCTGACGTGCGTGGCTAGCTGCTGTGATGTTACAAAAAACTGTACCAAAAAGAAATGTACATAATTTTTCGCTATTTTGAATTTGGCGCTAAAATGTGCGCGAATATACCTTTCATATGACGGCATTCGAAAAAAAGTGACAAAAAAAATTACAACTTTTTTCGGAAGCTATCAAATGGGGCCTAAAGTGTGCCCGAATAGGCCCTTCCTAGGAAAACTCAAAAATTAATGTGTCTCGTTTTTCGCCGAAAGTCTTACAAATGGGCTAACTAGCGTGCCTGAAGTGCAATGAGCGGAAAAAAAGTGACAAAAAAAATTACAACTTTTTTCGGAAGCTATCAAATGGGGCCTAAAGTGTGCCCGAATAGGCCCTTCCTAGGAAAACTCAAAAATTAATGTGTCTCGTTTTTCGCCGAAAGTCTTACAAATGGGCTAACTAGCGTGCCTGAAGTGCAATGAGCGGAAAAAAAGTGACAAAAAAAATTACAACTTTTTTCGGAAGCTATCAAATGGGGCCTAAAGTGTGCCCGAATAGGCCCTTCCTAGGAAAACTCAAAAATTAATGTGTCTCGTTTTTCGCCGAAAGTCTTACAAATGGGCTAACTAGCGTGCCTGAAGTGCAATGAGCGGAAAAAAAGTGACAAAAAAAATTACAACTTTTTTCGAAAGCTATCAAATGGGGCCTAAAGTGTGCCCGAAAACGGAGTTACCAAAACTATCAATAATCCACAAACCAAATCACAAATTAAAGATTGCACAAACCAAATCACAAATTTAAACATTATAAAAGTTCAATTTATACAACTGAAACATTAACCCTAACACTCTTCCTCATCATCGTCCTCCTCGACCATACTGCCAGGTTCGATACCTAACACTTTATAATGGTTTCTCTTGTCATGATCAGTCATCTTATTACACAACGCACACTTTCGTAATTTTTTTTGACCCGTTGCTTCTTCAATCGGATTCTTCATGCGTATTGCTCGTTTTCGCCCTTTTGTTTGAGAAATAATTGGATCAAAAATGTCGTCCTCCTCACCTTGTAGGTCAGTGCCGTCAATGACTGGCTGTTTGGCTCGATTGAATCTACCGCCTGGAGTTGCGTGGTAGTCGGAGTGTCCACAGTTTCTGGTAATGCCATCCTAAACTGTGCATGCTTAGCCTTATCCCGTGCGGCTGCTTCAACTTGATACCTGTACCCATCAAATGTCGACGCTGCATCCATTGATAAACCGTGCATGATGTTACAAAGGTGATTATATCGCAGCGTCTCAGATTGCTCGAAATCAACTGAAACATTGGGCACGTAAGGAATGTGACCGTGGACTCTGTTGGCTTCCTTCGTCCACCGTTCCAAGATATACGGTGGAGGGATTTCACTAGCATTCTTGGCGCTCAAAACCCTCAACGCGTGTCGACAAAGTATACCTTTATGCTCAAACAGTTGACAGTTGCAATTAACCAACCCGGTGTCCTTACAAACTGCTACGGTAAAATGTCGTCTGGTCCTCGGAGCCGACGAAGAGCACGGATTGGCGAAGTTCGTCACATTTGTCAAAGCATAAACCTTGATATCTCTGGTGGAATACTCGTGCAACTTTGTCATGCCATATTGATTCGACTTTAGTAGTTCCTCTTGAAACTGTCGAAACATTTCCTTGGTATAGACTTGAGCCGCATGAGCCTCTAAAGGTGAATAAAGTAGTATAGCTCTTTCTTTGCAAACTGTAGCCGCGTCGGCTTCTCTCTCACGGTACAATTGCCTGTCAACGGCTTTCTGCATCTCTAGTACGAACTCCGCTATACTTGAAGACTGGCCTACGTACCCATCAAAGAATGAATTCATAGCTTCGCTTCTCGAGGTCGTAGTCATTCCGGCTGCAAAAAAATTCTTGGTGTAGGCACCGACCCACTGTGTCTTGATCTCATACAACGATTGTAACCATTCGTGATTGTGCAAATAGTAAGTATCCATTAACGTGGCCCACCTCTCCTCGAACACGTCTACCGTCAACGATTTCTTCACACATGTATTAAAGTCAGTCTTGAATGACGGATGGTTTGCATATACATGGTGAAGCCGTTCGGGATATTTGTTGCTTATGTGCCATGTGCACAGGCCATGGTGAGTATCTGGAAGGACCTTAGCGATTGCATTTTTCATTGCCAGATCTTGGTCGGTGATGATGGTCTTTGGAGGAATATGATACATTGCTTGAAGCCACGTTTCAAATAACCACGTAAATGACTCCTCCGTCTCATCCCTAAGCAGGGCAAAGCCAAACGAGATTGACTGATAGTGGTGGTTCACCCCGGTGAACGGAGCAAAAGGCATAGAGTACTTATTGGTGCGGTATGTGGTGTCAAACGTCACAACATCCCCAAAATTTTGGTAAGCAGCTCTAGAACGGGGGTCCGCCCAAAATATAGTACTAATGCGGTTCTCATCATCCAGTTGGAGACTGTAAAAAAATCCAGAATTCTCACTCTGAAGGGACCTGAAGAGATCAAGTGTAGTTTGAGAATCACTCTTACCGAAAGACTCTCTCCTCTGAGCACGAAGTTCATTTCGAAGGTCTACTTCGTTGAAACTCAACTTGTCAATCCCCCCAGCCTGGCTTGAGAAAACCCCCATCATCTTAGAAGGTGGAATTTTAGCCTCGGCCATTGTAAAAATTAGTTGTCTGTGTGCCGCGCTTATTTCTCGGTGTTGATGAATTTGACCAATCTTACTGGGGGTCATCAACTGATGATTATGGCTCAACTCCACTCCTGTGACAACCCAATGGTTTTCATTTTTTCGGTGTACTGCATACACATGGGCCTTGCAGCCGGTACCCGGAAATGTGTCCCGTTTTCTTTGTCTTGTTGTCCCTTCGTCACTGATCCGAACGACCGGAGTTACATGCGGTGCTCCTCTATGACACTCAAATAGTCTTGCACAAATTTGATCTGTATTCGCCCGTTTTCTAGTCGTCTTAGTTCTAATACCGAAACCTATCGTTTTCGAATATGCTCTATAGTATGCTTCAACTTCGTCCAGTGCTTGAAAAACTTGACCAACGTAAGGTGGATCAGAACCTTCACAAAAATTATTTCCTCCAGTTGCATCCATATTTATACTGTAATCTAAAAAATAAAAATTATATCATTCTCAACAAGTCATAAATTTAAATAAAAGAAGAATAAAATTTATTTAAACCACCGTCTTTCGGGAAATTTGGTATAATGTAAAATTAGCAAAATAGCCCCCGATGAGCGGCAAATTACCGAAATGCCTCTGGGGGTTCATTATCACCCTAACGCCCCAAATCAGCTTCAAAACAACCTTTCAGGTGCTTTGCTTACATTTCTGGACTAAGAAATCCTTTGAAAAACTTAACGCTGCAAATTTACGAAAATACCCCTATCGGGGATGCGAATTACCAAAATGCCCCCTGACAAAAAAAATCTGAAAAGTGCTTTGAAATGGGATTTTAAGCTTCCTGAATTCACTCTTTAAAATAACTTTTCAGGTGTCTCACACCCTTTCCTGAACTAAAAGTTATTTTAAGCTTACAAATTTGTGTAATGTAAAATTAGCAAAATAGCCCCCGGGGGTTCATTGTCACCCTAACGCCCATCAAACCAGCTTCAAAACAACCTTTCAGGTGTTTTACTTACATTTCTGGACCGAAAAACTTTTTTTCGGGAAAATTACCAAAACACCCCTCGCGGGGGGGCAAATTACCAAAATGCCCCCTGGCTTCAGAAAATATCAAAAGTGCTTTAAAAAGCTATTTTAAGCTTCCTGAGTTCATTCTTGATCTAAAACGTATTTTACGGATTTTTCGCCTAAAAATCCCGAACCGGTGTCCGGATCGAGCGCTTAAAAGCCCGTTCGGCCAAAAAATTAGCTAACGGCTTCGGAATGGCCCGAATTCCTGGGGAATGGAACTTCCCAACACCCTAGGGTTCTCATAAAAGTTTCGCACGAAATCGCGCTGTCTTGATATTTTAAATTACACTGCAAAGTTACAAGGTTGCGCGTATCAGTTAACCCCTTTCTAGTCTTTGCAAAAATCTGAAATTTTTACCTGATACAGATCTTTTGAAAATAACTAGGGTCTCTGTTTTGTATTTTGGCAAAATCTAGCTCTAGCTATTTTTTATAAATTCGTGAAAAAACTGTCTAATTAAGTTTTCACCTTTAGCGACAATTACGCCCCGCAATCAGCTGCAAAACAACATTTCAGGCGTTTTACTTACACTTCTGGACTTAAAAGTCCGTTGAAAAACTTTTTCGGGAAAATTACCAAAATACCCCTCTCGGGGTGGCAAATTACCAAAATACCCCTGGCTTCAGAAAATATCAAAAGTGCTTTAAAATGCTATTTTAAGCTTCCTGAGTTCATTCTTGATCTAAAAAGTATTTTACGGATTTTTCGCCTAAAAATCTCGAACCGGTGTCCGGATCGAGCGCTTAAAAGCCCGTTCGGCCAAAAAATTAGCTAACGGCTTCGGAATGGCCCGAATTCCTGGGGAATGGAACTTCCCAACACCCTAGGGTTCTCATAAAAGTTTCGCGCGAAATCGCGCTGGCTTGATATTTTAAATTACACTGCAAAGTTACAAGGTTGCGTGTATCAGTTAACCCCTTTCCAGTCTTTGGAAAAATCTGAAATTTTTACCTGATACAGATCTTTTGAAAATAACTAGGGTCTCTGTTTCGTATTTTGGCAAAATCTAGCTCTAGCTATTTTTTATAAATTCGTAAAAAATTCTATTTCTGACGCCCTAAAAAATCGCTATTTTGGAATTTTTCGAATGTAATACCCCGATTTGTCAAAACGTAATTTTGACGCCCTAAACACGAATTTTAGACTATTGTAAGAACAATTTAAGCGTAACACAATTTAAACAATCAATTGGTATGAACAAATTGAAAAATACTTACTTGTTTTAACTTGATATATTTCAAGAAAAATCCACCGATCTTCTAGCGGTTATCCACCGATCTTCTAGCGTAAATTTTTTTTGTTTGTATGTAGGTGAGATAGGGAGAATGAGGAGGGTGGAAAAAATGATTCGGGGAGGAGGGATTTTATAGAGAGAAAAGTGAGAGAGGAAGGGAAGAACCGTGAGTGAACAGCAGGGAGGGGGAGGGGGGAATGACACGTGGGGGTGGGGGGTAGGGTGGTAATGACACGTGGGGGAAGAGGGGGTTCACGGGTGGGGGAAAAGGACATAGGGTGGGGTCCACGGGGTGGGGGGCAGGGGGGGTGGGGGGCAAGGGGGTGACGCGTGGGGGGGGCAAGGGGGGTGGGGTCACGAAAGGCAATAATGCCAACCGCAGGGGGAGGGGACGCCACGTGGCAGAGGGAGGGGACCAACCGCGGGTTGTAGGAGCGGTTGGGCCACGTGGCAGGGGGAGGGGAGGTGGACCAACCGCGGGTTGTAGGTGCGGTTGGGCCACGTGGCAGGGGGAGGGGACGCCACGTGGCAGAGGGAGGGGACCAACCGCGGGTTGTAGGTGCGGTTGGGCCACGTGGCAGGGGGAGGGGACGCCACGTGGCAGAGGGAGGGGACCAACCGCGGGTTGTAGGTGCGGTTGGGCCACGTGGCAGGGGCGGGAGACCAACCGCTGGTACCTCCAGCGGTTGAGCCATGTGGCAGGGGGAGGGGACGCCACGTGGCAGGGCCATCGCCAATACCGCCGGTTGGCCATGCCGGTGGGCCACGTGGCAGGGGGAGGGGACGCCACGTGGCAGGGGCCATGGGGTTGGGCCACGTGGCAGGGGTGGGGGACGGCACGTGGCAGGCATATTAATGCCAACCGCTGGTTGTGCATGCGGTTGGTGTCCTTTTTCTCTCTGGCCATTTTCTCACCGTTTCTCGTGGCATTTCTCGTGCTTTTTTTGCCATTAATGCAGTGGCCGTACACCTTTTGCGCCACGTGGCCCAACCGCTGCTCTTACCTGCGGTTCGGTGGAGAAATTGTTATATATATATATATATATATATATATATATATATATATATATATATATATATATATAGTCAGAAAAGACCTAAGAACACTATTTCTTTTCTTCCTCTTCTCTCTCTCTGTCTCGCTCGCCACTCAAACTTTCATCTCTCTGCGCCGCCTGTCATCCCGTACACGAGCCACCTCGCCACTAGCCACCAGCCATCACTACCAACAACCGTAGCTGGCAGCCTACTCCTTCACCATCATTATGCACAATAACGATTGCACCGTCAAGGACCGATTCACCATTAACGGTCCCAGCTCGGCAACCGATTCAAGCCACGCCAAATGTCGTACTGGCGTAGTCAATTGGGTGCTCATTGTATTGGCTAGATTATTACTCTTCCAGAGGCTACAATTGTTTGTAGTTGTTTGTAGTCCTGGAGTTATGAAGTGGAGTTGTTTATAGTCCTGGAGTTGTGAAGTGCAGTAATGCGGACAATTTTGTGTATATAATATATGAATCTTTTTGCAAGTAGGGGAATTTTGAATTTGGAATGGCCTTTGGGACGGGTCTTTGGTCTATATTCTGGAAGATGTCACCATGTCCTCATCTGCTTCCTTCTCATGAGGACCCTGTAATCAGTACAATGCCAAACATGTTGGAACAAATCATGTGTTTGATTCTTGAGCGCGGGGGGGGGGGGGGGGGGGGGGCTGGGGGGCACCAGATCGGGTATGGTATTGCCATCCTTGATCTGGTAGCGAGGCAAGGAGGGGCGCAATCGTGTATAAATACTACCAGGACGGGTACGGATTTCATAAGATCCGCATTCGACCCGCCTTATTGTCATCCCTATGCATATTGGCTTGCAAACACTGTCCTAAACATCATGAGAGGGGGAATCGCGAGGAGCCCCTAAACAACGACAAAAAGTAAGCAAAGATAGACACAAACTTAACTAGACCCAGCAAAAAAAGGCTCGTACCCGCGAGTCGATCCGTACCTGGCCAAAAAATCCAAGTACGGGTACATACTTTGAAGACCCGTGTAAAACAGACTTGTACCCGAATCGGCCCGTAATTTTCGGGTTTATTCGGGTCGCGGTTTATCCGGGCTACCTGTATTTTTTTTTACTATATAAGTAAAGTGCTAGGGCTTCCAGTTCATTCACTCATTCTCTGCCTCCTCTCTTGCGCTGCTCCTACCTCATTCTCTAATCTCTATCTCCTCTCTTGCGCCACCCCTATTTCATTGAACACACACACTCTCTCTCTCTCCTTCCCTCTCTCCCGATCGACTGTGCTCTCACTCCACGGCGTCACTCTCCCGATCGACGGCGCTCTCTCTCCTACGGCGTCATTCTCTCCATCGACGACCAAGCTACGCCACAGATCCGCCAGAGATGTCTTCAACCGGCTCCGCTGCCGATCTGCCGCCACCTTCTCCTTCCTGCTCTGCTGCCGCCGTTGCGACTCTATCTCTTCTCAGTATTCACCCTCACTCAGTCGCAGATCGACTGCCGATTGAGAAGCTAAATGGATTTCTACATGTGATCTTGTACCTGTGTTAAGGTTTAATTGTATTATTTTGGATTGTAGATAGAATCATGTAGTTGTTTAAGGTTTATTTGTATTATTTTGGATTGTGAATTTGTGGGTGGTGCTATAGATGGATGTTGTAATTGATTTTAAGGCTTTTAACAATTAACGTAATATTGAAAATTAAAGAGGCAAAAGAAGCAAGAAGAGAAAAATCTGCCTAAAAGTAACTATAGCTAGAATCTGAATATACTAAAAAAATTAATTGGAAAATTGCTCATTACCCGTGGGTAATACCCGATCCGTGTGGGTAGGGTACGGATCCATAAAAAATCAGGTAAAATTTATCTGATCTGTTTTTACCCGGACCCGTCCGGGTATTACCCGTACCTGTGCGGGTATACTCATTTGCCAGGTCTGATCTTAACTGTTAGGAGAGGGGATAACGATAACCTGGAGTCTCTGGACAAATAATGCGTACTACTATGATGAAAGGGAAATTATGTATGAAAACCCCTTTAAGACATTTACAAAGAAGAACCTATGACAAACATAATATCTTTTCCCAGTTCGAGAGCATATTTGAGTTAAAAATGATATTAATTACCCGATATGATAGCTCGATCATTCACTCTAAGACCAATTCTGTTTTCATTTGCACAAATCATTTATTCATTAAATTTTAAGGCAATAACGCTCATTCTGCTAACACGTCTATCTCTATCCAAATAGGGGGAGACCACTGCAGTTTTTGATCGAAAACATTTCAGTTCCTTATCATCAATGTCATTCAACTTCACAGAAAAAGTTATTTCTTAGCTTAAACACTCAAGTATGAATCCTCAAGACAACCATGAAAAGGTTGGGCCCAAAAGCAGGTAGCGAGGGTGTAAGGTGTATGAGCTGTGAAGCTGATGTGTATGCTGAGAGGTTGTGTAAGCTGTGAGGTTGATGGGACGTTGGCTCATGATTAGCCAAAAAATGAATATATATGATTGGGCTGAGCAAAAGTGGATGACAATCTAGTACGTGATAAAAAAAACTCAAAAGGCACGAGATAAAGTCACAAGGCTTCTTATATTATAGCTAAATTGGTGGTAAAAAATAGACCTGGCAAAAAAAGACCCGGACCCGCGGGTCGATCCGTACCCGGCCAAAAACCCCGGGTACGGGTATGTATTTAGAAGACCCGTTCAAATCAAACCCGTATCCGGACGACCCGTTGAAATCAGACCCGTATCCGGACGACCCGTAAAATTCGGGTAAGTCCGGGTCGGATACGATTTACCCGGGCTACCCGTGTCTTTTACTATATAAATGCGTGCTAGGGTTCACTCTTTCTTCTCTGTCCTATTCTCTTCATCTCTTGCGCCGCTCTTCCATTTCTGAACCCTCTCTCTCTCTCTCTGTCTCTCCCTGGCTGCTCTAACGATGGCGCTGCTCGCTCGATGATGGCGCTGCTCGCTCGATGACGGCGCTGCTCTCTCGGCGACGGCGCTGCTCTCTCGGTGACGGCGCCACTGTCTCACAGCGTCGCTCTCTCCATCGACGATCAAGCTGCACCAAATTCTCTAACGACGTCGCTCTCTCCGTCGACTACCAAGATCTGCCGCAGATCTACCTCCAGTATCTCCGATCAAGTCCACCACAGCTCCGTAACCACGCCTTCTATCAAGATAAAGATAGTACAAGACCAAAGAGGTCTCCGATCGTGGCCTCCGATCGACTTTGATAGCTTTGTTAGGCTTTCTATTGTTAGTGAGTAATATTTTAATTTTTTAGATTTTTTTTCAGATCCGTTTCTATTATTAATTGTGTTTATTTTTTATGTACGTAAGTATTTTAATTCTTCTGTCGTAGGAATTAATTTGTAGGTTATTTTCTGCAGTTTGTGTTGATGTTGTGCTTATTCGGACTGAGAACATTGTGTTTGGATTTGTGTTTGGATTGAGATGTTCTGTAGTAGTAATAAAGAAAGAAGGAAAAAAATACTCTGTAAATAATAGCTCAAAAAATATCTGATAATAAAAAATTAAAAATTAATAATTTACCCGCGGGTAATTACCCGGCCCGCCCTGGTAGGGTACGGGCACAAAAAAACTCTACCCGGGAAAAACCGGGTAAAATTTACCCGGACCCGTTTTACCCGTACCCGACCGAATTTTACCCGTACCCGGCGGGTTTACCCGTTTGCCAGGTCTAGTAAAAAATATCAAATTGTCCCACCAAATAGAGCATGCAAGGTAAGTCATCAAGTCCATGGGACATCATCAAACCACAGGGAGGTGAACATATCAGGTTCAGAGAGTCAAGAATCAAAAGGTCACCAAGCAAGCCATAATGAGGTGAACATATCATGCCATAATGTAGCAAGCACAAAACGTGCACAGACCATTATCTTTCTTTTTTTCTTTATATGTTTTTTATATTATTCATTATTTTTTATTCTCTTTGCTCATCAAAACGTAAAAGATCATTTATCTCTTTCAACCATCTCATTTAGACAAGCATAACCTTAAGAAGGACTTTATAATAAGAAATATAATGTCGGCTAGGGTCTGGGTTGAAAAACGAATGGTAAATTAGCTGAAAAATACAAATATGAAACTAAAGCCCTTAGTGACGGCACATTAAAAACGAGCCTAGAAGGTGACTAAGCTCCTACGTACCCCCAATAATAGAATTAGTTCAGACGTCATTCAAACACAATCTACTGATATATATATATATATATATATATATATATATATATATATATATATATATATATATATATATATATATATATATATATATATATATATATATATATATATATATATATGGAGCTGATCCATTGCTCGCGTTAGCAAATGGAGTTAAGTTGCAAGCGCGATCTGTGGACGGCCTAGATCTTTTTTTTGCACTTTTTTTAAGTCCGTCCGCTACATAATGTAGCGGACAGTTTGTTAACAAAAATACCCCTGACCCAGCACGCAAAGGAACAAAAAATTGCAATGAAATAGAGTTGTCCGCTACATTATGTAGCGGACCACTATGATTTTGCCTTTTTTTTCATTTCTTTCTATCTTGTCGTTCCTGTGTCCACATAAACAGATCTGCACAGTGTGAGTCGGTGCACAATGTGAGTCGGTGCTGCCTCTTCTTCTCCTTTCTACTCTTCCATGGCTCTGGCTTATCAATTCTCTGTATTGTAAGTTCCAATGAATTGCAACACTTAAAGTTTCAGTCCATTGCAAAACTCAAGACACCAAACACCATTTCACAACCACCACAAATGAAACCCATTTGGTAGAGAACTTCTCAACTCCAATCACCCAAATTCCTGTGTAATTCTTGAAAAATGTTTACAGGGTGGATGCTTGATTATATATATTTTTTAGATTTAAGGATTTGGGTCTGCAACAAGAAGTGAACTTTGGGCTCTACTTGATTTTTCCATTATCTTACTGTTCTTCACTTGGCTTCTCTTGGCCAGCCATAATAACAAGGAACTTCTCTTCAAACACCGGCGGTGCCTTAAGGTCTCCACTGGAATCTCCGGTTTGGTCACCGACCTCAAGGTTGCTTTCAGTGCCTTTGCTGTTTTCGAGGTACCCAGAAAATATAATAACTTCGGCCACGGTGGAACCACCGAGACTACGGCGGCGGCGGCGGCAGCGACACCGAGGCTACGGCTATGAACCTTGTCACTCTCTCTCTCTCTCTCTAAAGGTGCTTATGACGATCGATTTGGGGATTGGGGAGGCGAAGGCAGAGGAAGTTGTTCAGAGAGAGAGAGAGATGAACAAGAGAAGAGAATGGGGTTTTTTTCGTAAAGACAGAGAAAGTGAGAATGGACTTGGAATTGGTAGATTGTGTGGATCTGTTCTGAAATATCGTCTGCTACATTATGTAGCGGACGATATTTCTGAAGATGTGACTTGAAGATTGAGGGGTATATTCGTCAAAAATATCGTCCGCTACATTATGTAGAGGACGTACTTAAAAAAAATTAAAAAAAAAAGATCTGGGCCGTCGACAGATCGTGCGTGAACGGCCAGATCACGCTTGCAACTTAACTCCATTTGCTAGCGCGAGCAAAGGATCAGCTTCCATATATATATATATATATATATATATATATATATATATATATATATATATATATATATATATATATATATATATATATATATATATATATATATATATTGAACTCGATACATGGCAATTCCACGCTGAATTTTGACAATCATTATTCAATCCTACTAGTTTCTCTTTTCTTTTATTTTTCAATATTTCTTCCTTCTTTGGAGATCGAACAAATGATCATCACGATTTCACTCATATATTTTCAATACTTTGGTTCTTATGAGAGGGACCCTTTCCATGCTAAGTTGACTCTGCAGCAATACTCGGGACATAGGCACACACACAAGGAGACTATCAGCCCCAAGGTTAGAAATATAGGCTCTAAAAAAGAAAGGGCTAAACTGTTTGGCGCAACACGTTAGCAAGTGGAAAAATCTAGTATACAGGTAATCAGGACAATGGCCTTCAATCATCAAGAATGCTCATTCCAAAGGAGACTCCTGCAAACCTACATTCTCTAAGGTTTTCTTTATAGTACCCTAACTTTTGCTTAGGCTACCCTTTTCAGGGTTTTCAGCCTTGCAGCCTCTTTCCTCTCTCTCTCTCTCTAAAATAATTGGTCCTTGATAGGAGAGAGCTGTCAGCTTTGAACAAGAGAAAATTGATGTGAGACCACATTACCTTTGAGGAATCGACTTGCTTACGATGAATAATGGTTGTGAGGGGTTGGCCAAGGAAATCACGACCTTTTCTTTGTAGTCTATTAATTCTCACTCGGATTTTTAAGTTTCAACAGGATTCTTTCCCTCAATTAATGGTCTTCTTTGGGCATTGCAGCGGCATCGCAATCGCGGTGACAACTGTCACACCTAGCGGCCAGCCACAGTTTGTAATTGATCAGTGGGGGTCCAGTTTTTTTCTTCGGTGTTGTAATTCCTCGGTGGTCGGAGAAAAAGAAGTTTGTTGATGGCTGTAGCCGGTGGAGGCTTCACTTCTGTTGGCCGCGAGGGCAGGGAGTGGGCCGTCGTGGCCGCAGTAGCCTTACTAAGACCTTGATCAATACTGGTTGTGGACAATTGAGGGACTGCAGAAGCGTGTTGTAGATGCCTTCACCTACGAATGGCTATTTTTGACATCTCACACCAGTCAAAAAATCGTCGGACGGGAGGAGGTCAGAGCGTTGGTACATGGGAAAGCTTGGCAGCTACTGTAGCTGGGTTGATGCCGGCCCGGAATGTCCTCAATGTCCCCATGTGTCTAGTGGCCTTGATGGCAGAGGCTTAGATGGTCTGATGGCGACCTTCAGGTGCAACAGTGCTATTGGTGGTAAAAGTTGTTCAAAGATTTAGCGTCAGTGGCCACCATTTGTGGCGTACAGTGGTGGTGTTTCTCCCATCTCTCTCTCTCTCTCCCCCTCCCTCTCTCTCTCTAAATGTTTGTTACTATGGCAGCTCCACGGTAGCTTTGGTGGGCAGAGAATAGAGAATGAGACACCTACTGATGGCTGTGGTAGGTGGTGACTGGAAAAGGAGGCGATGATTGTGATAACCCCTTGGTAATGACAAATGGTTGATGTTGCTACCGACGAATGGTTGTGCACAGGAATCGGAGGATGGCAATGGAGGCTGCTTCATGGCTGCAGCGATGCGATGGTAACTTTAAAGGATCATTATTGGCTGGTTGTGCCTTTCACATCAAACGATGGTGTGTTGACCACAACGAGAGCCCCGATGATTTTTCGGTTGGTGTTAGCTTTTTTCGTATAAGGTCTCCAAGGCTAGTCGGTGGATGGCGCTGAAATGTTGTTGCCAGAATTTTTGTCCCATGGATGGCGCCAAAATATTATGGCCGAAATGATAGGGGCGGAACGAGCGTCGGATGGGACTAGACGAGCACGTAAGCAGCCTATGAAGCACAACACGAGTAAACAGTGACTCGTAGAAAAATCGGAGAGGGGACTTCGATGGGGAATCTCCCATTCTAGTTCAGAAACCAAATTTTGAATAGAGTGAAAGCGTGTAGGGAGTAAAATTTGTCTGACATGCCTTAGATCTGTGAGGGTATTTATAGAGAGCTAGAGGATGATATATATATTCTCCTAATAGGGAAGCAATTACCTTAAAGATATCATGAGGGATTATATTCGTTGTCGCCCAAAGACTGTAGTCCCATTCCAGCAAGGAGTCTAAGGTAGCATTTGAAAACCATTTGGTTTTTTGTTTTTCTCCAGTTTTGTAAACTAGAAGAAAAACGCATGTGGCACACAGTTTTCATTTTTTCTTTCTTCAGTTTTGAAAACCAGTTAAAGCTCGAAGAAGAAAAAAATGCGTTTGGCACACAGTTTTTTTTTCTTTTCAGTTTTTAAAATAGGGCTGTTTTGAAAACTCCTATTTAGGAGTTTTTAGTTTGATTTTTGTTTTGAGACCACCACCTTCCAACCGCCACAGCCACCGCTCGCCGCCACCAGCCATTGCTTGTCGCCGGCCACCAACGCCGGCTTCCGCCACGCCCCACTACCACCGCAACCACCACCAAAGAAAAAACTCAAAATAAAAACTGGGTAATCAAACACTTATGTATTTTTTGTAAAAAAATAAAAACTAAACTGGTTTTTATTTTTATTTTTTATAAACAAAAAAACAAAACTGGAAGTGATTTCAAACAAATCCTAAATCTAGAGTTTTTGAAGAGACACAAGATACTTAAAAAAGACATGCATACCCCTAGTCGATATGTGACTATGATAAGAACATTTGTGTATCTTTTCCCACATCAACATGCTTGGATTACAATGATTGTTTTAGCACTCTTTTCTCCGATATTGCTAACCTTACTCTTTCAGATCCTAAATGAATGTGTCTTAGACCTTAGCTAAATGGTGCACCTTTTCTAGGCACAATGAGCAAAATGTATAAAAGTTATTTTTTATCATCAAAATCGGTATGAAGCTGGAGTTTGACTTGTGTATATCACCACCAAACCCCATACTGACCAAAGCTTAGCTAGTCTGGTATATTCATCGAGACATATAAGAGCTTTTAAATACCAAAATACTGGAAAAAAAAGGATTCGAATTGACCTCAACAAATTATTTAAATGTGTTAAAGCTCCGGACGTTATCTCACTAGTCGATTTTTAGCAGTCTACAAGTGCGTGAACTTTTTTTACCCCTTTTTTTTGCTTGTGTGTGTTAAGGGTTTGTTGGGCCGGGGGGGGGGGGGGGGCACGAGCCATGAGACAAATATAACCTCGAAAACATGTCTGATCAAGCACTTGCATTGCACATGATGTGGATCAATCATAAAATTTGTCGATTACAATAACTCCTACATAGTAAGTTTCTAGAAGCAAAATGAAAATGAAGCCACGAGTACCTCAACTAGGACCAAGTATCACTCATTTGGAATTTTTTTTGTTCGATCAAGTGTGATGTTATTTTGAGAAAATGGTAAAATTTACTATGTTACTCAAACCTGGGTTCACATAAAATAATTTTGTTGCTTAAAATGCAATGTATCTAACTTTCTAGTCTATTAAATTTCAACTGCAAACTTTTTGATGCATGCACTGACATGGTTACCTCTGATGGGCTCTATAACGCCATGGCAATATCTTTTATCTTTAACCCTGGATTGGATTTTTTCTCCTGGCTACTTCCATATTATTTTTCTACTGCCTCACTCTGACTTCCTCATAAAGATGACTTGATGCCCTCAGAGTGATCTTTCTACTTTTAGTGGGTTATGATATGTCCGTAATTGTTGTAGAAGGTTTCATTCCATACATATTGCCCGGGGAAGTGACATTATTTTGATTCTATTATCTGCATTAGCTATTTGAGCAGCAAGACCAGCTGACGCAATCCGACAGGAAAGAATTGGACTTGTACAAGATGTTAGTACTTTGTCTTGATCTAGACTAATGCATGTTGTGAGCAAACTCCTCCAGCTTTTTACGATGCCCTATGATGCGTACTTTGGTTTTTGTTTGTCTTTTTAGGTCTTGTTTTGGTAGGTTTTTCTGGAAGGTTCAGTTTGGCTTGACTGGTTATTGTTGTCACTCAGCTTAGTTTTGTTTTTCTCTTTCTTCTTGGTCTGTATTGTTACACTTATATTTTCATATTGGTATATATTTCTGCTTCTCCCAACAAAAAAAAACTTTCTAATAAATAGGCTTTAACCTTAAACCCTTAGTTATTTGCTGGATTTGGTCATGACAAAGCAAGCCAACGGATCCCATCACTATAAGCAAACATATAAACAACGACCACAAAGAGAAGAAGAAAATATAGCATCGCATAAGCGGTCCTCTACAATAGAGCATTTCTACTCTAACAGTTTTAATTTCAAAAGATTATCATTATAAGTGTTTTTTAACTGGTTCAAAATTTTATAGTGATAGTTTTTTTATCTTTAAATACGCCTATCAACAGTTTTTATTATAGCCGGTGCTGTACAATCCTTGTACGTTACATACAATGCGACCTATAAAAGCGGATGGTAGTCGGTAGGTGTCAAAATGAAGTCCAACACACTCCAACTAGTTTACCTTATAAGAAATGAGCTTTAAGCTATAAAAGCTTATTATGACAACAGCACAAGAAGAGAAGAACATTAATGAGAGGCTCGTCTCTCCTTGCCACCCGCTTTGAAAAACTTTATCCGAGTCCAAGAAGTTAAACAAATTCCGCAAATCCCAAAGAGATAGATACTTATATTTCTCGAGGTAAAATTACACCGCCTTCATCCGTTTCTAGTGTGGATTGAATTCCATGGGTGTCTCACTTCCATGTCCTCTATTTTCTCCCACCTTAGTACTATATCTCCATTCTCACATGGTTTTCTCACCTGGGTTATCATTTTCAAAGCTCCACTCCAACTTCTTTATCGAATCAATGCCTGGGTTTTGATCGGGTTGATGCCCTTCTCTTCCCCTACACTCTTTTCTCCAACCACCTTCTTGTTTTACATCTCTTTTGATCTGTGTGCGCGCGTGAGCGTGTTGTATTTTGATGTTAGTACCGGGCTATTAGCAAGTTAGTACCTGTTTGCACCACAATTTTTTTTTCACTAATAAGTTCATTGATTAAATGTCACTTAATGGCATTTACTTTTATTATTTCTGAAGAGATAATGAAAGATTCAAGAAGTAAAAGAAACTAACTTCTGAAGATATGTCATATTGATAAGGGATAAGTGTAGTTGGTTACTTATTAGTGGTTGGTTATTTTCTAAGTTAAGAGTTTATCTCTAAGTGGGTAGTTTCTTGTAATGGTAGTTATTTTCTACAAAGCCTTTAGTATATATAGTGGATCAAAGAAGAAATATAGGACATCATCAGACAATCATCACCAAACAAATCCAGACTTGAAGTCTTTTTCTTTATTTTGTTTAGAGGTTTTTGCTGCCATAGATAGGAAGTTCAGTTTCTAGACTTGTAAACATTCACAATCAATCGAAAGCTCTTCTTATCATTTATGAGCGCGTAATCATTCTACTTTTTACTCTCATTTTCATTTTTATTTTTCATTTTCATAGAAGTCCCCAAGCCCCAGGGGCGGCAAAAAAGATCCCACACTTTTAATCAGTTGTGTTGCGGGCGCACAAATCGATTGTGAGTTTGCCCAGCAGCGCAAACATTGACATGTGCCAGTGGGACACTTGTATCTGAAAGTGGGAAATGCCAACAATATGTTTCCAAGCAATTCCTTGAAATTTCAGGCCCGATTTGAAGAATTAAGGGTCGATTTCTAGATAAATTTGATGAAATGCCGTACTTCGACATCATTGTTGGCCAGAAATTTTAAACCATTGTCTCTTTTATTTATATGAAGTCGACAGTGGATGATTTAATGAAATTTTGGTATGATCTAATGGATTGCATTAATTCAAACCATGGTCAGCCTATTCTACCATTGATTTTGGTAGATACCTCCAACGAATTACATCGGTTTGAAAACAATATTAAAACCTTTATGGGAGTATATCATCCATCTTTTTTAGAAGATGTACAAGATGAATTAAAAGAATGCTAGGCTTTAATTCATAGAGTAAGGTGGATGAGGAAGGAAGTGAAATTATTCCTTTCCACACTTGCTGAAGTTGAAAAGGTACAAAGCAATAGTCATTCTTTGACTATTGCAAATGCGATTATGCCAAACATGGCTGAAACAAGACAATATGTAAAAGATGGATGCAACCAATTCATGGTTAGTAAAAATAATACGACTACATATTGTTCATACCCTATTCTGGTCGTACCCCAGGACCCGCTAAGGGACCCACTTTGCACGACACATCACCCAGTCAGCGGTCAACTTTTCAACGCTCGAGAGCCGGTCAAAGCAACGCATGATCAAGTCACGTGAAGCGACCTCGGCGTGCCTTCCACCTTGGGGGTCGGCCACCTCAAGGGGTCGGCCACCCTTGGGGGTCGGCCACCCCAAGGGGTCGGCCACCCTGAGGGGTCGGCCACCCTATGGGGGTCGGCCACCCTATGGGGTCGGCCACCTTGAGGGGCTCGGCCACCCTTGGTGGTCGGCCACCCCAAGGGGTCGGCCACCTGCCTTGACGACCGATGACTGTCGCTCGCGACCGCGCTCCGTCATAATCGCGACGACCGTCGCTCGCGATTGCTCTCTACCATAGTCGCGACGACCGTCGCTCTCGACCATGCTCCATTGTCACGACGACCATCGCTCGCGGCCGTGCTCCGCCGTAGTCGCGACGACCGTCGCTCTCAACCGTGCTCCGTCGTCGCGATGACCGTCGCTCGTAGTCACGACGACCGTCGCTTGTGGCCGCTCTGTCGCCATGACGACCGTCGCTCACGGTCGCGCGCCATCCACGCAACGACCCCTGGCGCTCTCTGTCATATTACAGTACCCCGGCACCAAGTAAGGACTCGCGACAGTTGTCGCAGCGCCCATGCGCCACAATCAATGTCTCGTGCTGTAGGCACCGCGCCTATGCGCCACAATCATGTTATATGCTTACGGGATGGGCTCACAACCTGAAAGCCATCGCCATCTTCATTCCGGGGGGCTTCGCTCCGTGCTCCGGCACGAGGACCCTTCACAGCGGGATAGGCGACTCCTCCGGGACACTATCTCCGCCAGGGTGCCTGCGTGACTGGCCTACGTGCTCTGGCACTGGGGGCTCGCGTCGGCACCCCTAAGGACTATGACCCCCGGGTCACTCCGAGATGGGAGCAGGTCTTCGGAAGGGCATCTTGCCTAGTCCACCTGGCAGCTGGGCGTCGGGTCTTCCCCACCGCTGCCAGGCCTGTGGGATTCAGTAAGGGCTTGGACTGGAGGCTGGGGCAACGGGCTACTCTGACCATGCTACCGCGGCATGATCAGTCTCCTCAGACAGGCAGAGAGATGTCGCAAGGGCAGGGCAGCACGAACTTAGGGACCGGCAGTCCCAACGGAGGATCAGTGCTTTGGCCCCCTGGCGACGTGTCGTTCCCAGGGGTGACACATGTCAACTTATGACACATGCACATTTTTGCCTATAAATAGTGGACTTTGGAGCCTTTTCAAGGATCTTTTTCTCTCATTTGGACTTTTCACTTTCTCTCTCTAAAAAGACATTCTCTCTGGAATTCTAGTGAGAGAAATACACTTGGACTCCCGTCTCCGGACCCTTGACGCTGCACCCTTCACGGACTGTAGACTGTCGGTCCTGTTCATCGTCGCCCTGCCTGCGCAGCGCTGCCAGCCCTCACGACCTGTCTGGGGAGCCTTGCCCTCGGCCCTTACGCCGTCCTTGCTGTCTCCCGCGTTGCCTACCTGGAAGCTGACTCAGACCGCATCCTTTGTGGCACCTCCACGTAGCATCGAACCATTTTTCGTACCATCATTTTGGCGACTCCGCTGGGGAGGTGAGCATCGTATTGCGGTTTGCACATCTTCCGGACTTAGGCATCATGCCTGTGCAACGGAGAGCTACCAGGACAACCAGCCAAGGACCTAACCTCGCCATGCAAGAACACCACCTCGGTGATCAGGAAGAGACTAGCGCCACGCGACTCCAAGAGCAGCTGCCAACCACTACCCCCGACGTGCAAGTGATCGTAAGTGCAGCCATCCAGCAACTCACTCCAACCATCACCACTCTGCAAGATTCACAGACCACTCTACTAGCCGCCATTATGGAGATGCAAAAATCCATACAAGCCCTGGCCTCGAGCAGGCCGCTCCATCAATCCAGCCTTCAGGACCGGGGCCAGCTTTTGACGTCGCCCCGGCCCTAGTGTCGCGACTACCGCCGCCTTGGATATCCAGACCCTTGGCGGTAGGGCTCGCAACACCCTCGCCACCAGTAACTGACACACCTCCTTCTGCAGTGCCGCCCCGCAAGCTACACACGGATCTCGGGCCAGTCTTGCAGCAGATTCTCCCCGCTGTCACACCATCTCATCCGATGCCGGCAAGAAGCTCCTCTGAAACTCATGACTCCATCGAGATGGAACCTAATCCGTATCCACCTGAGCAACACCAAACCCCCGGCCAAGTGATAGACATGTCTCGCCAACCCACACTCGCCCCTGCACAGCTGCCCTTGCCAGCACCTGTACTATACCAACCCTCCCATGTCCCCGTTCATCAAGCCGTACCATCTGGGGGCTCGGGGGCTCGCGACACACCAGGCGGTCATCACCCCTTGACCGGCAATGAGACACCATCCTCCAACTATGTCACTCGGTCAGATTTGGAAGCCCTTGTCCGTCGCCTGTCGAGGAATTCCGAACCGGACCCCTCAACCCGTCTGACCGGACACGCCCCGTACGCCAATGATATCGCCATCGCACCCTACCCCCTCAAGTACAAGCAACCAAACTTCGTGCTCTTCAACGGACGTGAGGGCAACGCCCGTGAGCACCTAACAAGATTCGCAGGCTCCTTGGAGCAGTATGGTACAGGAGGCAGCTTAAAGTTGAGAGAATTTCAGAAATCCCTTACAGGGGGCTTACACTTGGTATCACCAGATCCCCGCAGGGACCGTCCACACCTGGAACGACATGGTCCAGCTGTTCTTAGACAAGTTTCATTACGAGACCGAGCGCGTGACTATCGTTGATATTGCTGGCATTCGCCAGAACCAGGGAGAAGACTTGAATAAATATGTGCATCGTTTTCATCTCAAGTGCCTTGAGTGCACGGATTTCAGCAAAGACGAAACGTTGGTTCCCATATGCATCAAAAATATGATTGACATCTACCGAGTGCATATCGAGAACCTACAGTTGAGGTCATGGGGACACCTCAAGGAGACAGCCCGACGAACTTACGAGACAGTTGGTCCTGTCAAGTCATGGAAGCCTCGACCGCAAAGTACGCTGTTGGCCTCAGCAGATACACCTATCACTCAGCGTAGCAACAACAGCAACAACTATGCAGGCTTCGAGCGTCAGCTTCCAGATGGGGACCAAGGCTCCGACAAGCGAAGGCAACAAAGGCCTGCACCTGACTATCCCTGTGATCTGAATACAGTGAAGGAACTCTTGGTAGAATGGGTGGCGCATGACAAAAATTTCCAACTGCCACCAATGCGGACCAACATCACAGACGAAGAAAAGGCCAACCTACTGTCCTTTCCATCGAGCCCTTGGCCATCCGCTCAAAAATTATAATGCACTGCGAACCATCTTTGCAAGGAAGGTAGCATCGGGCGACCTACGGCTATGGAAGAACAACGATGTACGCAAAGATCCCTACCCACCGCATCGCAACAATAGGGAGCACCAGGTCCTTACGGCTGTCGCTGACCATGTCGAGCCTGTAATCCCCGAAGCCCCGACAGAGCCCATACTGACGAACGTGCCTCCTCCAGCTAAGCAGTCGATGTCTTCCTTTCGACAGATGACGAAGATCAAAAGTTTTTTTGATGAAATGGGGTTTTCACCCGCCGCCCGGACTTATCTTTCCAATTGCCTGCTCGAGGTCACCACCGGCCTCGGTCCCGAATGCTTCGCCGTCCAGGCTGAATTACGTCACATCCCCTCCACGGCCTTAGTCTTCTCGGATGAAGACTCGCCGCCAGTCGAGCATCACAATCGGCCGCTGTTTTTAGAATGTGCTGTTAATGGCACGGGCTTCCGTCGTGCCTTGGTTGATTGCGGCGCCTCGATCAACATCATACCTCTCATCACCCTGCAACAGGCTGGCATTCCCCCAAGGAAAATCATCCGTGACCCTGCCAAGATTACCTGCTTTGGACAGGGTCCTCAGTCGACCCTCGGCCATATCACTGTCGACCTCATGGTCAGAACTGTCCGTCGCAACACTACTTTTCACGTAATAGACAGCGAGTCTGCCTTTCACCTCCTGCTCGGGCGACCATGGATCCATGTTAACAAGGCCGTTCCCTCAACATACCACCAGTGTGTGAAGCTGGTAGCCGGTTCTACGGGGCATGAGGTAGCGATGACAATCCCTGCAACCAAAGCCCCCTTTGAATGCGCCGAATCTTATTTCGCCGAGGCCTCCTTCTTCACTAATTTTGCCGAGGATGGTGAGAATGCTACTCATATACATTCTACCAGGTTGCCAACTTGGGATGAGCTGTGCGGGGACAAGCCTCCCAAGGCCAAAATCGAGAAAAGTAACAAGAATAATGGATCAACCCCAACGCTTTCGCCTGCTGCCACGACCAATTCCCCCCTTCTTCCCCCAAGTCCAAGAAGCAAAAGGCTGAGCCGGCCTTTCAACGTATCGTCAAGGACGGAAAAATCATCTATCAATTATGACGGTATGCAGGGGCTCCAGGTGGTCCTTCATCAGACCCCCTCGACCCCGACCCCGACCCCCTTGGAGAGACTGAATGGTGCTGCACGGCCGAGCATTGCCAGCCAGATCCTGACCTCACCCCCGGCGCGGCACCACCTTGCTATGAGGACGGCCCTCGACCACAGGCTGAAGATATTGAAGAAATCAACCTGGCCGACCCGGGCGAAGAACCGCGGCACACCTACATTGGCACAAAACTCGCCCCCGGCCGAAGAGAGGAATTGGTTTCCCTCCTGCATGAGTATCGTGATGTCTTGGCATGGAGCTACAATGAGATGCCCGGACTGGATCCTGCCTTAGTCACACACCATCTCAACATTGCTACAGGATCCGTCCCTATCCGACAACACCCGCGGACATTCCGCCCCGAGCTCGAATTGAAAATCAAGCAAGAGATTGAACGCCTTCTGCAGGCAGGCTTCATCGAACCTATCACTCACCCATTTGGCTGGCTAATGTCATCCCTGTACAAAAGAAAAATGGCCAAGTCCGCGTCTGTATTGACTTTCGGGACTTGAATAAGGCGTGCCCCAAGGACGAGTTTCCACTACCCAATATCGACATGCTTACGGAGGCCGCCGCTGGATATGAAACTTTATCTTTCATGGATGGGTTCGCAGGTTATAATCAGATTCGCATGAACCCCGACGACAGCGCCAAGACAGCCTTCCGCACTCCTATGGGTAATTTTTGTTGGAAAGTTATGCCTTTCGGCCTCAAGAATGCGGGTGCTACGTATCAAAGGGCTATGACAGCAATCTTCCATGACATGATACACCGTACTGTGGAAGACTACGTCGACGATCTTATTATCAAATCCAAGAAGGAAAGTGATCACCTCACCGACCTTCGAGCAGTCTTTGATCGTTGCCGCCAGTATAACATGCGGATGAATCCATTGAAATGTGCCTTCGGCATCTCCTCCGGCAAGTTCCTCGGCTTCTTGGTCAGTCGACAAGGCATCGACGTTGACCCTTTGAAAGCTGCCTCCATCCAAGAAATGCCCTCCCCCAAGAACACAAAGCAACTGAAGAGCTTCCTCGGCAAGGTCTCTTACCTCCGACGCTTCATACCCGCGCTGGCCGAGCTCATTATGCCATTCCAACACTTGACGCGTAAAAGCGCACCATGGAATTGGGGTGCGCCCCAACGGCGAGCATTTGAACAGATTAAGGCGGTCCTCATGTCACCGCAAACCATGGTCGTACCACAACGGGGCATCCCACTCCTACTCTACCTGACTTCCACACCCAGATCCATCGGGGCTTTGCTTGCCCAAGAAGTCGAAGGTGTCGAGCGTCCTGTTTATTACCTCAGTAGAGTAATCAGGGGACCCGAAGCCAACTACTCCGAGCTCGAGAAACACTGTCTAGCCTTGGTGTACGCCTCGCAGAAATTCAGACATTACTTTCTGGCGCACCAGATCACACTCGTCACCAAGGCTGACCCACTTCGTTACATGCTTACGCGTCCCGCCCTGTCTGGTCGACTCACCCGTTGGTTGTTGCTATTGGCCGAATTCGGTTTATCTATCAAGAATCCTACAGCTCTGCGGAGCCAAGCACTTGCAGACCTCCTGGCCTTCTTCCCACGCCAACAATATGAACCGACCTCGGATCAACTGCCTGGGGAGGAGACAGCCCTGATCACCGACATCGATGAACTGTGGACACTTGAATTCGACGGCTCTGCCACTAGCAAAGGTCCCAATGGCACACCCCTCCGGCAAGGGGGTGCCGGCATAGTCCTCCGGGCCCCAGACGGTGTTACCACTTCACTATCTTTCAAACTTGCATTCCCGGTGTCTAACAACGAAGCTGAATACGAGGCACTTGTCATTGGCCTCATGCTTGCCGTCAGTATGGGGGCTAAGGCGCTGTGTGTGAAAGGAGACTCAAACCTGGTCATGAAGCAGGCGGACGGAGAGTTCGCGGTCAAAGAACCAGCCTTGGCACCTTATCGTGCCTTGGTGCAACACTTGGAGGAAGACTCGGCCATGTCCAGTATGAACATCACAATAGGTGCCACAACAGACATGCGGACAGCTTGGCCACGATCGCGTCAAAGATAGAAGTCGATGGTGAACAACGGATGCTAACCATCGTCAAGAGAATGGAACCATGCACAGCACTGAACCTAGTCCCAAGGGACGTTACTGCGGACGATTGGAGGCAACCGATTATCGACAAACTTAAAGCGCCATCTCTTGCTCATGCCTCCACCCTTACAGACTTTTCAATGATGGGAGATGTCTTATACAGGCGGTGTCCCGGAGGCACTCTAGCCAGATATTGGCCCCGGAAGAGGCAAAGCACAAATTACAGCTCGGCCACCAGAAGTGTTGTGGCCTCGACGGTCCCCCTCTATATCGTCGCCTCCAGCGTATGGGCCTATATTGGCCATCCATGGCCAAGGACACCTCGGATATACAAAAGGGCTGTCCCGAGTGCTCGTATGCACCTGACGGTGCAGAAGCTCTTGTCATTGACATCGAAGGTGACTGGCGCCAGCCTTTCATCCAGTATTTATCCCACGGGATTCTACCACCTGACCGCGGCTCAGCACGATCCATCAAGCGCAAGGCAGTCAAGTATTTTGTGACGGAAGGCGAGTTGTTTCGCAAGGGATTTTCGGGACGCACCCTGCGATGCTTGCAGGGTGCCCAAGTAGTCAAGGTAATTAACGAAGTACACAATGGTGATTGTGGTGAACATCAAGGCTCCCAGAAGCTGTATGCAGAATTACTAAGATTGGGGTATTATTGGCCGACTATGGAATCCGACTCCATCTCTCATGTCCGACGCTGCCAACCCTGCCAGCGGCACGCCGACAGGATACACACGCCAGCATCCGACTTGCGCATGATCTCAGCCCCGTGGCCATTTCATTCTTGGGCCCTCGACCTCATCGGCCCCATCCACCCGCCATCCAGACGCCATTCCTGGATCATGGTTGCTACTGAACGCTTCACGAAGTGGGTCGAAGCCGTACCTCTGCGGAGAGCCACGGGAGGTGCCGTTTCTAACTTCTTACGTGACGTCATCTGTCGTTTCGGCATCCCTCGATGTATTATATCTGACAATGGCACGCCATTCATTAATCGAGAGGTTCGAGCTCTCATGGAAGGGTACAACATCAGCCATGCTACATCAACTCCCTATTACCCGCAAGGTAATGGTCAAGCTGAAGCTTCCAACAAGACTCTGCTCCGAGTATTATCGCGAATGGTGCATGACACCAACCGGTCATGGTCCGAACAACTGAATCTGGCACTCTGGGCCTACAGAACATCCCTGCACACAGCGACAAAGGCCACGCCCTTCTCTCTCGTCTACGGGGACGAGTGCGTGGTACCTGCCGAGATCGCAGTACCATCGGCTCGACTTTCTCTAAGCAGCGGTCTCGGAGATGAAACAGCCCGGCTGGCGGCACTTGACGGCCTCGACGAACGACGAGCCACGGCCCTGCGCCGCATGAAGAAATATCATGAGCAGCTCACGAAAGCTTATGGGAAGACCGTCAAGCCACGCTCATTTATCGAGGGTGACCTTGTTCTTCAAGCCGCCAAACATGTGCGGGCCAACATGTCAGCTCCTAAATTCACGCCAAACTGGGAGGGCCCTTTCACGGTGCACGAAGCCCGCACTAATGGCTCGTACCTCCTGCTCAACCACGACGACGGTCAGGTCTCGGCCCCCATCAACGGCCGCTACCTGAAGAAGTATTATGTTTAGTCACGGCAATGTTCCCCCAGCCCTATCCGCCTGCATCATAGTACTCGCTCTCATAGCATTTTTGTACATGCGACATTGCTTACAGACTTGTAATTTTTGTTGATCTGTATAGCGTTCTACGCTACTCATGTAATGGTGTTTTGTCCCACGTCCTATCAATACAAAGTCATGCTGTTACCTCAGCTTCTGCCTAGCTGACACTCATTTTCAACCTATGCTTCCTAAGTCACTTTCTACGGGCGGGAATGGGAGAACATTCACAGGTGACCAAAATGCGCAAGACATTCAAAAAAAAAAAAGAAAAAGAGAGCAACCGAACACAACATGCAATAAGCCAAGATCATCAAAATATGTACATATACATCAAACGTTTACTAGCCGTCGTTGAGCGCTACAACTACAGCAAAGTAACATACAAGCTATGAAAGTCTAGACAACAGCGATGCAACTGGGTGGGAGCTGAATGCCTGAAGTGCCTCCCGCTCTGCTTGTACCTCTGACCATCCAGCATCAAGCTCGGCCTGTCGCCTCAACCGTTCTGACTCTCGCCCGTCCACCTCACCTCGCCGCCTCTGTAGATCGGACAACTGCCTCTGCAAATCGACGAGCTGTCTCTCTATCTCTGCCACCTGCATGTCAATCCCGGCCAACTCTGCCGTAATCTCTGACCGCTCTGCCTCTAATCCTGTACGGCGCCGCTCCAGCAACATCTCCCGCATGACCACGACTGCGCGCCTCTCATCCATCTCATGGCTGCCGCTCCTCGACCTAAAGAAATCTGCTAGCCAGTCCAGCTGCATACCTAGTGATGTGAACGGAGCGAACTCTGAAAGCGACCGAGCAACGAACTCTGCAGTCCAACCCGACGACGGCACACTGGCGAACGGCAGCAACCACTCCATAAACCCGCAGACACCCACATCCGTAGTACTGGGTTCTCTACCACCCTCTCGAATGTCTGCGGGAACGCTGCCTTCACCAGTTCTAACCGGCGCACATCTCCGCCGGTAGCTGGAGGCCCCCCCAAGTCGCCACATCCACCTGACCGCTCGAAGACCCTCTACTCATATCTCCGGCTGTCGCGCCACTGCCGCCCGCTGCAGAAATCTCCGACATTCCACCCGCCCTCTGCGCACCAATCGTGGCTGAGTGCATCGCCAGTAGTAGCGCCAACCTCAACCACGGACTCCGGCAATGCGTCGTACCGTCGCGCCACCACAGCCTGAACCGGTGTCTCTGCTCATGAACCGGGGCAGCAACAACAGACTCAGGCTCCGCCATTTCGCCACCATCACCTCCCACAACCTGCGTCTCCATGCCTGTCCACCAGTCCTCGTCAATGTCGAACATCACTATATCACTCCCCTCTCCGCCGTATAGGGCCACCACCGTTTCCTCAGTAA
>JAVXUP010004413.1:0-32863 GCA_033070095.1 Escallonia herrerae | reverse complement strand
TAAACAATGCATTTGCGATAACCATGAAATAGCACATAACAAAGCTTCCTCTGTAGCAGAACATGTATCAGTTTATAAAGGGAAAATTAGGAAAACATGAGATTTTTTATTAAATATTTGGGATTAATGGATTTTTTTGTGAAAATTGTGAAAAAAGGGGGCCAATTCCTAAAATTTTTGAAAGGTGGGGTGAGTTGTGGAAAAATGGGTTTCTTAAAAAATCAACATTTCCCCTTCCCCAAACTACCCCTCCCCACAGCTCATCCACTTCGGTCAATCTGCCAAGCCATTCCCGCCCAGCCATTCTCTCCCCCAATCGGCCTTCCACTCCAACTCCATTCCCTCCAAAATTCTCCCTGCCCCACTCCACGTCCCCCCCCCCCCGCGGATTACCCCACCCACCCCCTACCCTGCTCCGGTCACCGCTACCCTACCCCGACCCCCGTATTTTTCCCCCCAAATGGGACTGTCCCCCCATCCGAGAGACCCTTGTCTCCCCGCACCCAGCACCGCCCCCACAACCCCGTCTTCCATCCCCTTCGCCCAACCCCTCACCCCTGAACCACCACTACGTGGTGGTCCTTCCTCCGTCCCCGCTGCCGTAACGGCTGCCTTGACGAGAAAATCAAGGATCCTTTCATGCATGTCGCTGTAGAAGCTCGACGTTGGTGCGCGCCAGTGTAAAGGTACCCCTTCTTACATTTTTTGAGTGATCAGCATGTTTCTTCTACGTTTGTTCATTCACGCCGCGACATAGCCCCACTGTTGTGTTGTTTCTCTTCTATTGTCCCGACTTTTGTGTTGTTTCTGCATCCCCGTGTGTCATTCTTCTGCATCATTTTGAGTGTTGCTTTTAAATTAGATGTGCACCTCTCTCTCAAAGGTTGAGGTGCTTGAGTGCTTTGAGTTTAGTTCAAGTAATAACAAGTTAAATACTTTCTGAATAGGTGCTTGATGTATACTATTTGCTTTAGTCCGAAGATATGTACATGCTTGTGTATGAGAGTATACATATGTAGCTTGTGTAAAACATGGATGATTTCCTTTTAAGTTTCATGCCATATACCCGCATATTTATTTTATGCAGACATGTGTCTGCTTTTTTTTTTTGTGGGTGCACACACGTGTCTGCTGCTATCATGAAGTTTACTTTGGAATCATATGCCAATTTTCATGGCTAAGTTAAATTAGAATCATAAGTTACATAGTGATTGATTAAGTTTTAATGGGGCACTTAGAGGTTTCAGCACTTCAAAGTATAAGGAAAGGCCTCAAAAGTTTAAGAAATGAATTTTTTAGGTCAAGATTAACGTGTCTTCTATTTTGGAGAAATTTCATATTTGGTTACTCGAGCTAGATTCAGTTTAGTATAATTTGACATTTGAAGTTCAAGGTAACATACTTGGTTCAATTTGACATTTGAAATTTAAGGTAACATACTTGGTTCTGTTGTTTCTGTTGAGACTTGAGACCAACAATATTGATGCAATGAGAGGGAAGTGGTAGTCTTCGGAATTACTCGGTCAAAGGTTTAGTTTGTTGCATGAATCTTTCCGGTAATTCCTTCTTCTTCACAAGAGTGTATCTTCCCATGGTCTTTGTGGATTTATGAGTAGCAAGCTCTAGTGAAAAAGGAGTCCCTATAAGCTATGTTGATTTGATGAAGGATATGTTTGAACGAGCTACTACTAACGTGAGAACAATAAAATGGTCTTCACCAAGTCTTTGATTTTAGAAGCTTATGGTTATGCCTTGGTAATGGAGAAGCTCTCTAATCGTATTTAGGATGACGTTCGTCGTTTTATTTTATTTGCGGATGATCTAATTTACTTTGATGAGGCTAGAGTAGGAGTGAGTTAAGTTAAAGTTATGGGGAGTGCTTTAAAATTCAAAGGTTTTGGATTAAGCAGGAGATGAGATTCAATTTTAGTAAAACTAGGAGGCACTCGGGAAGATATTAAAATGGATGGGCACAAGGAGGGAGAGATTAACGAGGAGGATGCGCACAAGGAGGGAGAGGTTGAAGAGCTTGTTGCCTGCAGGATTTAGAGCAGTCCGTTAAAGTAGAGATTGGATTTTGGGTGCTTTGTGATTTTGTTATTTTTCTCAAACTGCAAGCAAAGCTTTATAGGACGGCAGTCCGGCTAGTGACGTTGTAAGAAGAAGTTGATTTGTGACAAGTTTATTGGGAAAACGATTTAGAGGTATAAGTTGTGTGAAAGTACTTGATTGCTAAGGATTTGTAAGAAAACATGTGGCCCGTACCAGTCCTATGCTTTGATTGAGGGAAATGAAAGCAAAGGATTCATTTAGCCGAACTAACGATGTGGGACGAAGACCTAGATGACGATGATGACTCGAAAACACTGTCCACGAGTTCAATGCAATCTCATACTTCTCTCTATACCTTGCTGTTGTTTTTTACGTCAACCTAATGTACACTAATTGAAATGACAAATGAATGAGTGCAATCTAATGAGTGCAATTACATGAAAAAGAAGAGGTATAGGCTTAAACGAAAAAACCCACCGTGAGCTTGAAGTATTCAATTCGGTAGAATAAGATATCGCACACGTATGACAAAAGAAAAAGAAGATACGCAATTAAAAAAAGATTATTTTGCCATTGCAAATGATTTTACATGCACATGCTTTTGTTCGAACTGCCATCATGAGCTATGATATGTCATGCTTGACGATGAATGTTGAATGCCAGTCTTTTGCTTGCAGCAAGATGTGTCCCTTATGCAGGCAATTATAAGGGCCATTGATTTAGAGGTCAACCAAGTTGGTTTTGGCGTCATTATGCATATCTCACTTGTCAATTATAAGGGCCCCAGAGGAAGAGTTAACGTTTAGACCTGATCTCAGCCAGTGGTAGACCTGAAAGATTCATGCAACAAACTAAACCTTGTTGCATGAATCTTTCCAGTAATTCCTTCTGCTTCCCAATATGTTTAAGCTAGCATCAATTAAGGAGCATTTTATGGGACATTAGGATTGAATGCTAATTTGGAAAACTTGGTTTTAGTGATACATCCCGTAGAAGATAAAAGTGGTATTAGAATATTCTACACACTGATGTGTGACTACACATGACAAGCATGCATTCTAATCTACTCTGCGTATTATTTACACAATTTGCAATCTAATTATGTGATTTTTTGTTTAATTACTCCTATTTATACCATCACAAAACGAATGTTCGTTAGTCAGTTATATGAAATCTTTAGCATCAAGCATATATGAGATAAATAAAGAAAATGCCTTGAAATAGTCATGCCTTGATGTATGCATCATTTAGTTAGGCAATAGAGACCGAAGCAACCCTAAGATTTCTATTCTCGAGAATATAAGCCGATGTAGGAAACATCAATGGTTAATAATTAACGGCCTAAAGTTTTACCAAGTATGTTAACATGTTAATCTATATGAGCATATTTTAAATATGGTCGAGTGCATGTAAGTTGCTTTTAATGCGACATTAGTGCTGTTAAGGCATTCTGAGACGTGTTTATGATGTCAAGTGTCTTCTGAAGTTGGTTAATATTGGGAAAATTAGGAAATGATAGGTTTTGGGGTAAATTTTTTATAAATTGTGGGTTTGTTTTGAAAACTTAAGAAAAGATGGGTCTACTTTTTATAATTTATGAACAAGGGTAGAGGTTAAGAAAATATGGGTTTTTTCAACTCCTTTAAATTGCTCTACCCAAAGTACCCTCCCCCATCTTCCCCTCCAAATCACATTTGACAATCTGCAATACATACATGCCCCACAGCCCCTTCCTCTCCCACCCCTATCCTTCCCACCCCCACCCCATGCGCCACCCTACCCTACCCCCACCCACCCATCCACCAAGTCCCATGTTAGATTTACATTACTGTATGGGGCTACTTGGTGGGTCAAATGGCTTCTACCACAATCAGAGCCTTCAAATAATACTTAGCTACCTTCCTTACATCTATCTTGAGGATTATAGGAATAAAACACTTTTCTGCTTCAAAGTAAATAATCCATACCCAATTCCAGCTTTGCACATGTTCATGATGCTCATAAAAAGAATTTACTACCAAACAGATGCAAGTGTATTTAAATGCAACTTCTTGTTGCCCATTTACTCATATCAATCGCAAAAAACCTAACTATAAATGCTTAATACAAAACAGAGAAACAATATAACATCCAACTCGTTGCCGTCTAATAAGTATCAAATCTGAAAGTAAACAAAACAAAAACATGATAGGAAGAAGAATAGCCACAGAAATCAAGGTCCATACAACAACATTAGTTTGTTGTCCAGTAGACTAAATGGGAGCGGAAGGGCTGTAATGGTGTTTTTTAGCACTCAGTATTGAGATTTAGGCCATCCCCTGATTACGAATTTAGAGTATTCAGCTTTGCTTGGACATTGCTAGCTGTATCATAAACCACTCTAGCACCATATTTGTTCAACCAAGGGCCAACATGGTTTTTGACCAATCAAGTAGCCTTTTTTCTATTTGCTTATGTTGCTTTTGTAGCCAAAAAGAATATGGCATCACTCAGATAAAGGATATGCATGGCTGATTTTGAGCAAGTTATTGAACAAGAAACAATGCTATTTCAGGCCCTTAGACACTTGATGACATTTAGTGTATCTTGCTTACGGTAGCTAAAAAATTATTATTAATCGTGTGCTATGATTAAGTTATTTTGTTTCTTGACATCTTTCTTACTTTGTAACATATGTTAATCCTGATAATGATGAGGATGATTTTAAGCACTTATGAAAGGGAACTTGACTAAGAGAAGTGATCAGGCTGCAATGCCTATGTTCTGTTTAGATTTCCAAGTGGTGCCTGTGAGGTTGGTTGTTTGATGAGGAAAATAACCATTATCCTGTTGCGCCTAGAGACCGACAGTATTCAAGAACAAATGGAGATATGAATGGCTCAAGCTTGACACAAGTATTTTTTTGCAAGAATGCAAGTATAGATATGCAAAGATGGTTGTGAGTTTATGCAGCTATTCAAGTCGTTTCTAATCTTGCAACTAATAAAATCAAAACTTTGCCTAAGGGAAGATCTTACATCATAGCACAATTAGATGTAGATATGCCTGGTAAAAACATGGTGCCATTTTGCAGTGATGAAAACAGTACTTCCTGCCGCATCCTATACACGTGGTGCCATTATGGTGTAGCATGAATTTTAGTACTAGTGACAGTGACGCTAGCCCACTTTGCATAGGACGAGCTTTAAGACCTCCAAAACCACGTCTTCATTCGCAAATAGGGCAAAGTATCTATTAAATTAGAAGCCCGAGAAGAAACGACTTGAATATTTGCAGAAAATGCCAAGCATCTTTGCATATCAGAACTTGCACTGTTGCAGATATTGACTTGTGTCCAAGTAAACTTACCAACCCTATTAGTTTATTTTTTTTGGTGTGTGTTTGTTGTCCTACGGGAGAGTCAAGGGTGCTCTAATATAAGCTATTCTCTTTGGCAAAGTTTCTATTCCATTGGTTGTAAGAGAAGAAATGACTTGATTATCTGAAAAAACGGACAAGCACTTTCACCCAACCATACTTGTAGTCTTGCAGAAAATGACTTGCATCAAAGTAAACCATGTTTATACCCTATATGTTTAATAACAAGCGCGCTGCGTTTTGTGTTTGTTGTCCTACTCGAGAATCAACTTCCTAAGAAAATTTGGACCGATCATGTGACTACTAAACTTGATCGATTGTGGATTGGTCTGATGTCACTGAAGAGGAGGGCGTAAAATTTAATATAGCTCCACTGGAGCTGTGATTAGAAAAAAGTACGTTATAGATTAAAGGGTGTCCACAGCACAGAGAAATGAACACACAAAACACACCTTAAGCTAGCTCGGAATTATTAATGCGTGCGAAAATGTGTGATTCTATGGTCCCCTTTCCTTACTTAGCTACGGAACGACCTTGCTTGGGTTTACATTTAGATAAGTATGACAAAGAAAAGGCATACTGAAACAACCTTACATTCGTATGATGCTTCTTTTGCTGTCAGGTAATGTGTAAAGACTGCAGAAAATGAGATACAACTGGATCTCTGGAACAAGCTGGACTTCAAAGCATGCAGATTCTGATCTTCCCACTTTAGCCTAGGTGAGTTACAGATGAATCCAGGTTTTGTGCATGAGTACCATGAAGAGTTGCCCATGTATAATCAGAAAAATTAAAGGAACATAATCTTGAACTCAGGTAGTTCATCATGTCACTAATAGAGGTTGCGTGGGGATGAAGGAAACACTACTCATTTGGGGTGACAAAGACAGTGTCTTCCCTCTGCCACTGGCATATCAGTTGCAGCGGTATAGTAATGTAAATCTACTGTGGGACTTAGGGGGTTGGTTGATGGGTGGGTAGGGGTAGGGGTAGGGTGGCGCATGGGGTGGGGGTGGGAAGGATAGGGGTGGGAGGGTGAGGGGCTGTGGGGCATGTATGTATTGCAGATTGTCAAATGTGATTTCGAGGGGAAGATGGGGGAGGGTACTTTGGGTAGAGCAATTTAAAGGAGCTGAAAAACCCCATATTTTCTTAACCTCTACCCTTGTTCATAAATTATAAAAAGTAGACCCATCTTGCATGCCGTAGAAGTGTACTTTGATTCATTTCCCATCCTGTCAATATAAGCTTATTTGGCAACTCATACGATACAGAGATTTTGTGTACAAATCCTCGCACGTGACGGTCACTTGGAATTTGCCCTCTTTCATAAACCTTCACATCGTCACGGCCATGATAGCATAACTCCAGATTTAGGTGGTTGAGAGACACTAAGGGAAGATTTCATCTTTGCCTATATATATATATATATATATATATATATATATATATATATATATATATATATATATATATATATATATATATATATATATATATATATATATATATATATATATATATATATATATATATATATATATATATATATATATATATATATATATATATATATATATATGAGCCAGCCGATCTTCCATTCGATACATTGGTGGACCTGTTTGGTTGGCCATAATCCTTTTTCGTGTGTAGTCAGTATTGCTATCGACTTGCCCAATACACCTGTTATGTGGTTTGATCATCCAGTGTCGTTGTTCATATCATGTAGTCGGAATTATCCCTCTGTTTGCTCCTCTAACAAAACTGGTATAGACCTACCTATTCACGCGAATATGGGGAAACCAACATCTTCTTGAGTTTCCATAAATACAATCTCTTTCCATCGAATTATCTTAATATCTGTCTTTTCGATAAATTGGTCTTCGACATTTGATATATATGCTCCCCATTCGACCTTCAATTCGGTGGTTATAAGTGTTGGAAACGTCGGGGCTACCAACACAGTATTACCTTCATCGATCGTCAGTTTCGGCAATCGTCCATCTTTAGTACAACTGAACTATATTAGTTTACGTTCCATGATCATTCGACTCCTTACTTTGTATATTTTACCGTTATATGTACTATGTGTATAAAATCATTGCAATTTTGCAATATGGGTATGCATGATCACGCCAGTCACGTTGTATAATGTAATGCATAGTTTTTTGATAATTTGATAATGCATATGCTAAATGGGTAGCGTGAAGGAGTTATACTGCTACTACCACTGGGGGGGGGGGGTGTTCGACGCAACGTTGCTGGTCGAATTGTCGTAGAGGGAGGAAACAGCCAGCTGCTATATGTGGATGAAACAACATTGTACGATCAATTTGTAGCCGAGGCCTGTGATGCGTGCTCTATTGATTCACGCAACAAGTCATTTGTGTTTTGCACAAATGAAGAGATGGGGCAGATGGTGTAGTTGCAAAACCAGCGGTCTTTGTCTCTAATGTTGCGTTTACATTCAGGAGCCAAAATCCATGTTTTCATCGTTGATGGGATGCCGAATGGGGGACAATTAGCCGATGCAATGTACTGACTTTAATGCTGGTTATTTTTTTTTCCTTTCCCTGGTATGGTTGAGGATGTTGCTAACACCTAAATTCATTTTTGTAGGGTGTCAAACCATTGCTCACATTCAGGGCCTCCTGTCCACTGTGCGGGTGAAGCAGCTCACCGTCAAGATCCTAGTCATATTGGCCCACTTCCTAACATGCTTGTCGTTAGTCCACTGAAGCACGTTTCGGCCTCACCGATACATGAAGTCCGCGGTACCAACACTGATGGGGATCCAAGTCCAGCCCTCTCCGGTCATGATCATGTGGTTAACGATGCTGCAATGGAACTACGTTCAGCCTGCTTCGAACCTCCGTCTCTACCAATATATGATCTGCCCGAAAATCAGGTCATAGATGGTACGATTATTGCTTCGCATGTTGACGACATCCATTTTCAGAAAGGAAGCATATTCCAGGATAGTAAAGCATTTCGGCGGTGCCTGTACTTCCTTACGCTGAACAAGAAATTCAACTGCAGATGGAAGGACAACAACAAGGGTTACCTAAGGGTAATATGCAACATTAAGGGATGTCCATGGTATCTAACTGCCGCGTGCGACGGTGAATCAACATACGTTAGAGTAATAACGTACGTGGCGACTCACACGCACAACATGGGTGATGATGCTAGTTACGTCCCTGTTGTGAAGGCAAAGTATCTTGGGGAAAAGTTTAAAAGGAAGATCGTTGAGAGCCCTGATTTCAGCCCTAACAAGATTCGAACCATCTTCCATGAAGATCATGAGGTTCGTATGTCTTACAATCAGGCTTGGAGCGTGAAAGAGTGGGCTAAGGCTAGCATTGAGGGCGGTGTTCCAGCCCAAGGTTATGCATATGTTCCATGGATATGTGAACGCCTGACTGCTGCAATTCCTGGGACACGTGCAACGTACCGGACAGCAATTGAAGACAATCACCGGTTCAATCAATTGTTCGTAGCTTATGGTACGTCCATAGCCAGTTTCCATGCTGCAGGCAGGCCGTTGATTTTCATGGACTCCTGCTTTCTCAAGAACTTCTATAAGGGTTGCATTTTCTCTGCTTGTGTTTTGGACTCGAACAACGGGTTGTATCCGTTGGCATATTCCATAGCATCCGCCGAGAACGATGTTGATTGGTATTGGTTTCTGAGTGAGCTGCGAGAGGTGCTGACAAGGATACCAAATTTGTGTTTATGACGGACAGGAACAAGAGTCTAGTCGACGGCATCGCCAAGCTGTTTAGGCCTGCTTGCAATTCCCATTGTCTTCATCACCTAAAGGAAAACTTTCACAAATATTTGGTGAAGAATAACGGATGGAAAACTAAGAAATGCAATACGGCGTTGGAACTGTTGGACAGACTTGCGAGAGCCCGTGATCATAGGCAATTTATGCACCACTACGGTGAGATGTGCAAGTTGGACAATAACTTCTCCCTTTGGCTCGAACAAAACAAGCCACAACATTGGGCTAATGCTTATTTTCCCTTTAGAAGGTGGGATTGGTTATCCTCAAATCCAGCCGAATCGTATAATGCATGGCTTGGTAAGCATCACCTCCGA
This sequence comes from Escallonia herrerae, assembly GCA_033070095.1. NCBI lineage: Eukaryota > Viridiplantae > Streptophyta > Magnoliopsida > Escalloniales > Escalloniaceae > Escallonia > Escallonia herrerae. Next base: position 23,350 of record JAVXUP010004413.1, on the reverse strand, counting down.
GAATTAAATATCCATCGTTTCATCAAAGAGCATGTGGTAACTCTTACATCTTTCTTAGCTGCCAAAAGCGAGAGCATTTCAAAGTGGCGTGCACCTGTTGGTCCCCAAATTGAACAAAAGATTGAAAAATCTAAGAGCAGAGCTCTTTCCCTTCTCAGCAGGTGTATGTTCAATCAAACCTTCACGGACTCTGACAGCCATAATAACAACTATGCTGTGGATTTGTCACAGGGATCTTGTAGTTGTCAGGAGATGGAGTATACAGGGATTCCTTGTCCACATGCCATTGAAGTCCTTCCCAAGTCCAGGATGAGCATTTATGACCTTGTCAACCCCGTCTTCCTGGTTGACCAGCAAAAGCTTTTGTTCGAGCATCAAATTCCTCCTGTTCCGACCTTCGATGAGCCGACATTTGACCAGATCCAGTTGGACATCGAGGAGGATGCTAGAATAGGCAATCCCAGAGGCCTCTTCCTCTTGCAGCCACCAAGAACCAAGCGGCCTGCAGGTCACCCACGTACTACTCGGATAGAGTTGCAATTTCAGGGCAAGAGGATTTCCCGTTGCTCGCGTTGCAATCAATCTGGTCACAATCGTTCGAGTTGCAAGAGTGCAATAAATGAAGAGGGCACCAGCTATATCACAAACAACCAGGAAGTCTAACTGAGGTAATTGCCTTTTCATTTTGATCTTATCTGATGTCTAGCTATAGTTTTATCCTCTATTCTTCCATTATGATGCGTTGAATTAATACATTGGCTCAAACACGCCCCGTCCTTTGAAGCATTTCATTTAATCGTTATGCGCAACTCTGGGGAATGCACATTAAATCTCATTTCAAATACAGTCCTGAATTATGTTTAATTCAGCCTGCTCTGTCACTTCAACCTGTTCATGTCTTGTCCTGTTTACATAGTCACGTAAGCATGTCAATATATTTTGAAACAGGTAAAATCAGAAGTGCAACGGTGTTATGCTTTAGCACGTGAATGCCCCATCGTTCAGGGGCTCTCACAAATGTAACATTGGCCTGTTAACCCTCCGAAAGGACGGTCATTGAGTCCCCAACTGCCCTGTTGGGGCTGTCAACCTAGGTGCCTAATTGGAGCTGAAGATGGCAGCACCCGTGTGCTATAGCCCCCTCTTAATAGATAAGAGCCCATAGTTCATATGTAGTTCGACACTGAACCGCCCGGGCCCATCGTTCAGGGGCTCTCACAAATGTAACATTGGCCTGTTAACCCTCCGAAAGGACGGTCATTGAGTCCCCAACTGCCCTGTTGGGGCTGTCAACCCAGGTGCCTAATTGGAGCCGAAGATGGCAGCACCCGTGTGCTATAGCCCCCTCTTAATAGATAAGAGCCCACAGTTCATATGTAGTTCGACACTGAACCGCCCGGGCCGGGCGGACTATGGAAGGCACCAATTACTAATATTTAGAAGGATCATTAAAATGCTACCCATGCGTAGAACAAGAGACAAATATGTTGGAATGTACACAGTTGAAATTCATAAGCTGTATGCAATCGCTGTAACTTGATTCATACGTTATTATTATTATGTGCACCCTGTCTACCTTTACGCTAGAGTTGTCGTGCATCTTTACGATTATTTATAGAATTGCTTTATGTAATTGATATTAAATTCTTCCAGAGTGCTTTTTGGGTACGAAAAGGATAGTACTTTTTCAATATTGTTGCGAGGTGTCTTGAATGAGGTAAGCTGTCATTGGCACCAGTTGGTGAGTTACATAGCCTTGAATGAATATGTCCTTGGTATTTTGCAAATACCATGGACTTTATAAGAGTATATGCTTAGGATGTGGCGCAAGAACGGATGCCCATGATAGGGGTCGGGATGGTAATTAATTGTTCAAGCACGTGACATGGTATCTGATAAGACACCCGGATGAGAGTAGTGGACCTTATACGTATGATGCTGGACGGCAGGGGTGTGCTTTGAATCATTTATTCGAAGTAAACCTAATATTGCAAATCTGTCATTATGGGCAGGGGTTTTGGTTGGGCTTTATGAATTGGAAGACCTGAGATTGAATTTTTGGTTATATTGAGGGGATTAGGGACAAGCATATTGGGGTATGCAATATTAACGTAGTCAACCGTATATTTGACCATTGAGCCACCCTTTGGGCACTAGTATGTGTCTTTTTCTCGTTCTGCTTTGTTTTTCAAGTCCTTTTTGTTTTCGTTGTAGGTGACAACGTCATTCAGTGGCTATTTTCAGTTTTCACTCTCTTTACTATGGACGAATAATGACTCTGGAAATTTGACACCATTTTCCTGATTCAAGCTTCCACTCTTGACAGGTTGTGGGCGTGGATTGTAAATATCGATGTAAATCTGGAAAACCTGTTGAAGCTGGCCTAATTTTATTATGGGCCACACTGAAGGTGTACAAAGGAGGTCTTTAACCGATCGAGAAGCATGGCAACAATGGCAAGCTGATCCATAACGAAAGGCTCAAGTACATATGACTATATGGTATAGCAGCTGGTGTTGCCCTGGATCTTGTTCCGGCTTTTGCAGACTTTTTTTGGTGTACATATTGCACCAGTTTTGCTATTTTGTAACTTATTCAATATATTTGTGGAATTATGGTAATTGCCCCGTCAAGCTGTGCATTTGGTGCCCAAGCCCCCGTCTTCTTACAAGATGCAATCCTCTACTTCATGGGGTAGAGATTTGGACATGTTTCAGTGATATTTTTTGTAAGCAAACTGTCGTACGATACTATCAAGCGATGTGTAAATATCATATTATTAGCTTTGGTTAATCTTGCTGGCAAATATTTCGCATTACATTTTTACCATTCCTTATATATGTACTCAAGTATATCTCCCTTCCTAAAAGCAGGTCAAATGAAAGCCGTAGTTTTGTTAGGCGGGTTTTGTGCTGTGTCTAAATTTCGGTGAGGATTATTGACTTGAGACTGCAAAAGTGCATTACAGCTTGAATTTTAGCAGTGCATGTTACTTGTTTTTTCCTTATGACTCTAAATGGGTTCTCAGTTGTGGGAATTCCTTATGACTCTAAATGGGTTCTCAGGTTACTTGTTTTTTCCTTATGACTCTAAATGGGTCTCAGTTGTGGGAATTCCTTATGACTCTAAATGCAAACAAGGTTGCGGTTCCCGCGTGAATTTTTCTTCTACCAGCTTGTCTTTCTACCACCTTGTAGAGTGGGACCATGGGGCTGAGAAGTGATATGTCAATGTTGACATAAGTGAGTTTGGTGCAGAGACATGTGAAAATATTTTGTTCGGCAGCTTGTATAGTTGGAGCACTGGGCTGAGTGGTGATATGTCAATGTCAATAAGTGAGTTGATTGCATCAAACTTCCTATTCCATAAAGTTGCTTGCAACGCTTTTGCAAACCGTGTGGGGCATGAAAGGCAATCCCCGACGCAATCAACGGAAAAATCCGATTGAGCAGTTGATATGCCTTTGTTCCTAGCCTCTTCGCGGCCTGACTACCCTCGTTCGTACAAGTGCTTGTATGTAATAATGTAAGAGACTGGATGCTATGAATCATGAAATGGTTGGTAGATACCTACAAGGTTCTGCCGGATAACTACACGGATCAGATGCTTGTGCTGTACACACAAGCTTTCCTCTTGTGGGTGATGGGGGCAATTCTGTTCCCAACAACGTCGAAGAATACCGTCAGCGTCAAATATTTACCGTTGTTGGGTAACCTACTGGAGGTTGGGGATTATGCCTGGGGAGCCGCAACTCTTGCGTACCTCTACCGAGCATTGCACAAGGCAACGAGGCCCGACTCCAAAGCGATATGTGCATGTCTCTCGCTATTGCAGGTATATCATACAATTCTTGATTACTTGCTCGTTTCTTTTTTTTTGGGTTGAATTGACAATAAAATTTGACGATACTTTATTTAATTTGTCTTTGCTCTCAGGTGTGGTCTTATGAACACCTTGCTACCGGCGCACCCACGCGTAGGGACGGAACCGATAATGTGTGGCCTCGGTTGTGCGCCTGGGAGTACAGCCGAAAGGACAGCCACTACCAGAGGAGAGACGATCCCCATCACAACATTACGTACTATCGGGGGGAGCTCGACTCGTTATCTCCTGGCCAGATGCGATGGGCACCGTACAAACATTTGGCGCGACGGGTGGGAGAGTCGTTCGTCTTCACGCTCTCCGGGTTGCAACGCACACCCCTGATCCACTTCGAGGTCGCAGAGTGGCAGCTGCCAGATCGCGCTATGCGCCATTTTGAGTGCCTGCAGGGGTTGCCAGCCGGCGCGCCGGATATGAGGCTTAACAGGAACCCACCGGGTGTCCCTCGGTTTGGCAAGGCAAATGCGCACGACTTGTGCGCACGAGAACTTGAGGTTTGGGATTCCTGGCAGGACACGCTGGCGGCCATTGTGTCGGAGCCTGACCCCGTGATCAGTATCGAACAGTACAATGGGTGGTACTACCGCATCACCCGGAGGAGAGTAGCTCCAGTAAGGTTTGAACGCGGGGAGAAGTACCACCCTAGGGGTCAGATCGATGAGCACATGGCATACAATCTGGTAAGTTGGCCAATAAGTGCTTTAATTGAACTTGATGATTCTAACTGTGTATGAAGTTACTTATTTATTATCTCTCTGGATGTAGGTTAATGCCTCGTTCGCCTTCTTCCAGAAGTTGCGCGAGCGGAAGGATTTGGTGGATGCCCTCCTTTGGCGTATGGCTGCAGGAATTTTTTACACCAAGCATCGGGCCAGCCTTCCGGCGTCAGCCCGGGAATGGGTTATCCGGGGTGGCAGCCCCCATATGTGAGCGAGGGATACACCGATCCCTCTGGACAGACTTCGGGAGTGAGCCAGGGATATGGTGGTCCCTCTGTACCGGGAATGGGTGGTGATTGGGGACAGCCAAGCACCATGGGCCAGGCTCAAGCGCCGTGGGAAGACTACAGTGTGCCCTCCTTCTCTTTGCTATTGGACTCGGAACCCCAACCCTTCTCTCAGAGTCAAGTCACGCAAGACTGGGGTTTCGGACACATCAGTCTGTCGGAGACACTGCCCATTGTCCCGTGGGCAGGACCATCTACTGCCGAAGGAGGGCAATATCCCCCGGTCGACCCCCCCGAAGGAGTGCAATATCCCCCCGTCGACCCCCGAGGGCAATATCGCAAAGGGCATCCAGTGAAGCCCCTAAAGCCGCATAAATGCCAAATAATCAGAGAGCGTTATTTTAGCGGCTTCCCCCGGGACAAAGCGTTGTATAGTGTGAATCATCCGGAGGGCATGGATTACACTTGCGAGTGGGGAGAAATGGCCTCCCTGGCTCCGGGGAGTTGGTTAGACAACGGTGTCATCTCCACATACGTGGAGATTCTGAAGGAAAGGGGTCGGGAGCGGCTGAACGAGTACCCGGCCATTTTTTTGGTGGATGCCTTTTTTCATAGCCTCCTAGTGTCTGAATGGCATGAGTGGGTCGAGCAAAGGCGGAAGAAAAAGTTGAGCCAGTGGAGACCGTCCGCTAACCTACGAGCGTATCTTGCTAGGGATAGTCCAGTGAGCGCAAGTGTTGCCGACGTGTTTCTAATCCCATTTTTAGGGGAAAGCCACTGGTACTTGGTTTGCTATGAACCGGTGGAGAAAGTCGTATCGGTGATCGACAGTCTCCACGACGATACCGCCCACATGCCTGTGCTGCAGATGTACAAAGCCCAGTTGGACTCAATGGTAATATTACGATTGTTGTTTAACAGTTATTGTAACTTGGCATAAATGTTAACTCGTGTCTTACGCCGTTTTGTGTTTCTTGCAGAATATATTTTGTGCAATGGTCAATGGTATCCGTGGTAACCCTGTACCGGCGCGGCCAAAGCTCGATTGGCGACTGAAGAAGAGGAGGCCCAAGCAACGTAACACTTCGGACTGCGGCGTTTTCCTTTGCATGTACATGGATTACATTTGCCGGTCTGAGAGCCTCAAGGCGGCGGTGTGGAGCCAAGCAGAAGTAGACACCTTTAGATATAGAATGGCTTGGCAAATTATGAAAGGCCGGCCTAGAGCGGTTAGGTTTATTGTAAATCCGGCTAATGCCGAGAATCCCTCCCAACATGATTCCCCCAGTTGACATTGTACCATTACACTGTCAATTTTTTTTAATAAACTATGATTATTTAGAAAGCTCTCATTGATTTGTGTTGAAGATTATTGATTGATTGATTTGTCTGATTTCCGTTGAAGATGATTTAAGTTTGGTTTTTTTGGCTCTCATTGAGAATGATTGAAAGGTGGAAAACAAAATGTGTAGCCGACAGTTTCCAAGTGTTGGGTTAAGACATTCTGCTGGTCCGTCCGCTACACAATGTGGCGGACAGTGGGGGAAGTAAAAATTTTCCAAGTGTTGGGTTAAGACATTCTGCTGGTCCGTCCGCTACACAATGTAGCGGACAGTGGGGGAAGTGAAAATTTTCTAAGTGTTGGGTTAAGACATTCTGCTGGTCCGTCCGCTACACAATGTAGCGGACAGTGGGGGAGTGAATTTTCTAAGTGTTGGGTTAAGACATTCTGCTGGTCCGTCCGCTACACAATGTAGCGGACAGTGGGGGAAGTGAAAATTTTCTAAGTGTTGGGTTAAGAAATTCTGCTGGTCCGTCCGCTACACAATGTAGCGGACAGTGGGGGAGTGAATTTTCTAAGTGTTGGGTTAAGACATTCTGCTGGTCCGTCCGCTACACAATGTCGTGGACAGTGGGGGAGTGAATTTTCTAAGTGTTGGGTTAAGACATTCTGCTGGTCCGTCCGCTACACAATGTAGCGGACAGTGGGGGAAGTGAAAATTTTCTAAGTGTTGGGTTAAGACATTCTGTTGGTTCGTCCGCTACACAATGTAGCGGACAGTGGGGGAAGAAGTGTTGGGTTAAGGCATTCTGCTGGCCTGTCCGCTAGACAATGTGGAGGACAGTGGGGGAAGTGAAAATTTTCTAAGTGTTGGGTTAAGACATTCTGCTGGTCCGTCCGCTACACAATGTAGCGGACAGTGGGGGAAGTGAAAATTTTCTAAGTGTTGGGTTAAGACATTCTGCTGGTCTGTCCGCTACACAATGTGGCGGACAGTGGGGGAAGTGAAAATTTTCTAAGTGTTGGGTTAAGACAATGTAGCGTGATGCAGTTTTAATAAATTAGCGCCCGAAGACTTGTTTTAGCGACGGAATCAACAATCTCAATATCGATAAACAATAAATAACATACGAGTCACAATCAACGATCTCAATATATTGAGGATATCTCAAACGGCACAATTAAGCGAGAAAAAATTTGAAAACATAATGAACATGTATACAATAAATTTGGTTATTAATAATAAATTAGGGTTCACATTGGGGGAAAGAAATTTTTTCACAAGCGCTCCGATCAAAGATTACAACTTGAAAATCCCACCACCCAAGGTGTTCAAACACTACAAAGTCCCCGAGTTCGAGGCCATGCTGGCGCACGAAGACGTTCCAACCCTCTGCGAATTGCTTTTTTTGGGGTCGGCCGGGCTTCAGCTTGATTTCAACCTGCCATGCCCCCTTGCGGCTATATAATCTTGAACTGTCATGAATTGTTGTAAATTGATTGGTAAAGGCTTCCGGTATGTCCTAACAAACACAATACAAAAAATAGGTTAGTTTTTAACCAAAAGATCAAACTTTTAACACACGAAAATACAGAGAAAGAGGGATGGCCTACAAGTTCATTCTCAAATCCCGGCATCATGACTTTGAAAAAGTGTTTGCCTGCCAGGTGCAAGTTGCCAATAAAATCGTAGGTGGTCTCCGATCCAGAAGCCATCGAGGTCGGCGATGAGGGGAGGACGGTGGTGTCGCCGGAGATGTGGGTCGCCGTAGATGGGGTAGCGGCTTGGGTTAGATGTGAGAGAGAGAGAGAGAGAGAGAGAGAGAGAGAGAGAGAGAGAGAATATAGCGGATTGATAAAAGCTGATTGCCCATTTTGATTAATATATATAATAGGATAGAGGTCCGCTACATTGTATAGCGGACATAAATGAAAACCAAAAGTTTTTCTGCGATGACGTCCGCTACATTGTATAGCGGACATAAATGAAGACCAAAAGTTTTTCTGCGATGACGTCCGCTACATTGTATAGCGGACATAAATGATGACCAAAAAATTAGGACTATGCATATCCGTCCGCTACATCAGAAATCGCTACATCAGAAAAAAAAATTCCAGTATTCGGTCAAAAAATTATTAGAAAAAATTATTACAAATGTCAAACTTATATAAAAATTATTACAAATGTCAAACTTATACAAAAAATTAAAGGTCCACTGCAGCTTGTTCGTCCTCATCTTCGGCGTCATCTTCTTCCCCGTCTTGCAAACCCCCTGGACTTATCCCCAGTGCCTTGTAATGGTTCCGCTTGTCGTGGTCGGTCATTTTGTTGCACAATGCACACCTTCTCAGCTTTTTAGGTTGAGTTGCCGTTTCAATAGAGCTTTTCATCCGCGTAGATCTCTTGCGGCCTTTCGTTTGCGATATAATTGGATCCAACGGCCGGATATCATTGTCGTCTTCCTCCCCCGGCTCGTCATCTTCTGATTCCGTCGTAGGCTCGGTGTCAACCGCATTGCTGACTGAAGCTGCTTCCAACTGGTCGACGATGGGCTCTTGCTGCTGAGCTACCTCGAGGAGATGTTTATATCCGACCATTGTAGCAGCAGCCTTTACGGACAAACGGGTGAACATCGTCACCAGATGATTATACCGCAACGTCTCTGATTCTTCAAAGTCAGTATACGGGTGCTCCGGAAAGGAAATGGTACCGTGCAACCTGTTTGCACCTTTCGTCCACCGTGGCAGGACGTATTTATCGGGGATTGTCCTGATATTCTTCTGGGTGAAAAACCGCAGAATGTGTCTACACAGGATGCCATGGAACTCAAACTTCTTGCAAACACATGTCACCGAGTCCGTCAATGTGTCGTGGCTCACCGTATAAATTCTGCGCAGCTTCTCAGGGACGAGGTCATTCACGAGCGAATAAACCTTGTACTCACGCGTAGACATTTCTGCCACCTTGTTTATACTGTATCGTCCCGATTTTCGCAGCTCTACTTGGTATAGCAAGAAGATCTCCTTCGTATAGACTTTGGCACCGTTCAGCTCCAGCGGGGTCTCAAGCAACCTTCTCCTTTGTTTGTACGTTGTTGCAAAGTCGGCAGCCCTTTCTTTTACGAACAACGAAGCTACCGCTTTTTGTGCGGATGCAACGAAAGTCTTCAAATTGGTAGCTGTACCCACATAACTATCGAACGTGGCATTCATAGATTCACTCCTGCCCGTCGTTTTCATGCCCGCTGAAAAATACCTCCTCGTGTAAACGCCAATCCATTGCTCTTTGCGCTCGTACAAGTGCTGGAGCCACTCGTTGTCTTGCAATGAGTAATCCCGAACAAGCTTTTCCCACCTCTCCTCGAATTCCTCAATCGTTAACGACTTGGTAACGCACTTGTCAAAATCCTGTTTAAAGTCTGGATACTTTGCGTACACGTGATGCAGACGTTCCGGGTATTTGTTGCTTATGTGCCAAGTGCACAAGTTGTGCCGGGTGTCTGGGAAGACGGTCGCAATAGCCTTCTTCATTGCCAAATCTTGATCGGTGATGATCACTTTGGGTGCTTTGAAGTTCATTGCTTCCAGCCACGTCCTAAACAACCATACAAAAGAACCCTCGCTCTCGTCCCTTAACAAGGCGAACCCGAACAGGATGGAGTGATAATGATGATTGACGCCGGTGAAAGGAGCGAACGGCATCGAGTACTTGTTGGTACGGTATGTGGTGTCGAAAGTCACGACATCCCCAAAATGCTTATAAGCTAGCCTCGAACGACCGTCGACCCAAAAAATTGTACTAACTCGATGCTCGTCGTCAAGTTTATAATCGAAGGTAAACTGCGGGTCCTCCATCTGCATCCGTTTCAATAGGCTCATTGTCGATTGCGCATCATTGAGGTCATACGCGGCTCGTCTATGGGTTCGGACCGCGTTACGAACGTCTGTCGTGTTAAAGTTTAAATTTTGAATTCCCCCAGCCTGTTCAGCAAGAACATTAACAATCTCAGTAGGTCCAATTCGCGCATTGCTCATTGTGTGAATTAGGCTCCTCGCGACCTTACCCATCTTCTTGTGTTGATGCATCTGACTCACCTTAGAAGGAGTTACTAACGGGTGATTGTGTGCCAGTTCCAGGCTGGTAATAAGCCAATGATCTTGATTGGCTTTGTAGCTTACGAACATCTTGACCTGGCAATTTGTGCGCTCAAAGCAGTCCCGTCTTCTACGCGAATATCCTATTTCGTCATCACTGTCATCATTGCCTACGCGTGTCTCATTTTGCTGTGGATTTCTGCCCCTATGACACTCGTATAAGCGAGAGCATATCTTTTTTGTTACGTTGCTTGTTCTTGTAGTCTTTATTCTAATGCCAAAACCAACCCTCAATGAATACGCTCGAAAACATTCTTCAGCTTCTTCCAATGTTTGAAACGTTCGTCCTAGATACGGATCACTAGCATCTACGGGGACGTTGGAGCTCGACACGAAATCAGACATTGTGAAACAAGACCTGTGTAGAAATAGACTACGCTTAACAATCAAATGGCATTTCTAACTGAAAATATTACCTAAAAATTACCTTGGCGAATAGACCAATTTAGGATGACAAACATACCGTATGCATAACCCCTGAAAGTGTCTCCAAATTAACAATTATTAATTTATTGAACATAACAAATTAAAATTACTAAGATAAATAGACGAATTCATCATGCCAAAAAATCGAATTAAACTATAATTTTATTTAGAGTTAACAAATTACACCTTTTTTATGAACATCATGTCTAGAACATCACAAATTGAAGAATAGAGTGACAAATTTCTAGAACATAAAAAAAATCTATACTTTTTTGTCCAAACAAAATAAAATTATATTTTACCAGTCAATCCATAAAGAAAACTTCACCATTCGCAAACTTACCTTACTTGAGTGAAGCTTGAAGCAAGTGTTACTCGAAGCTTGAAGGGAGCTGAAAATGGAAGCGAGTCCGAAGGAGAAGAAAATTGTAGCTGAAGGAGGAATTCTGACAACCCGTCGTGTGTAGAAATAAAGGTACAAACACGTGGAAATGTGTCAGGGAAGTCAGTCGTCCGCTACACTGTCTAGCGGATGACTTTTTGGCTGTCAACGTGGGCCCAAGAAAGTGGTCCGCTAGACAGTGTAGCGGAGGGGGGAGCAGGGGCAAAATGGTAAAAAGGTCCGTCCGCTACACTGTGTAGCGGACGACTGACAGCGCCGCAAAAATAAGCGATCTGGGCCGTCCATCCCTTCGGGATGGACGGCCAGATCGCGCTAGCAAGATCTCCCATTTTGCTAGCGCTATCAATGGATCAGCTCCCATATATATATATATATATTTATGTGCGCGCGCACGTTTGTTTCTCTTTAATTCTTATAAGATGCTAGTAATGATAAAATTAAATTGATGAATATGACATATCCCTATTTTGAAGTGTTAGAATTATTTTCTACATCTTCAATGACTTGTCATCAAGTTATAGTTTTTATATCTACTAAGAGCACTCATAGTTTTTTTTTTCTTCATGAAAATTTAATTAAGTATAAATAAATTAGTCATTTCATTGATTATAAGGCCTTATGCAAAAACAAACTGGTTAATCGTTTGTTTTGTATAATTACATGGATATTTTTGTACATTTTAAAGATTTAAATGTTCTCAAATATAGTAATTAAGAATTTTTTTGATTTAATTGTACTTTTTTTTCTATTACATATGTATTTTGTTTTTCAAAATCTCATTTATGCGATGTAATCACTTTGATTATCTTACGGTGTTACCAAATAAAAAAAAATTGTCCTATAATTGTACAATTGATCTTATATATTACATTAATAATTTTTGTAATAGTTATGTTATGTGTGTGTATGTGTGTGAGAGAGTTAGGTTTAAAGACATGATATTCAAAATTAAATCCTAATATATATATATATATATATATATATATATATATATATATATTTAGAATTAGTTCTCAAATTATATAAGGCTTTCTAATATAACCCTCACATAAAACCTGTAAAACTAAATAAACTTAAAAAAAATAGATCACATCCAAAATAATATTTGCATACTTTTAGACACACACACACACACACACACACACACACACACACACACACACATATATATATATATATATATATATATATATATAGGGAGAGCTGATCCGTTAATATATGTTACTGTATCTAACCGATCCGTTGATAGCGTTAACAAAATATGAGAAGTTGTCAATGTGATCGGGCTGTCTATCCTGATCTTTTTTTTAAAAAAAAAAAGTTTGTCAGTCGTCCGCTATACAGTATAGTGGATATAATTTTTACCAAACTGCCCTTCCCATGCCATCCGCTATACTTTGTAGCTGACAACTTTTTGACCCAGAAAATTTTGAGGCAAAAAGTCGTCAGCTACACTGTGTGGCTGACGACTTTTTCCACTTGTCACATCAATCATGTCCCCCCACGACTGTTACAACAGTCATGTCTCCCCACGATGGTTACGACTGTTACTTTGTCCTTATTCGCATTGTTCACTACATTATATAGCGGACGAGCTTTATAAATAAATACTATCTACTACATTGTGTAGCGGACGACTTTTACCGTCCGCTATATTATGTAACAGACAATCCATATATATACATAAAACCTAACTTCGAAACTATTTTCCATTTTTGTTTCTCACAAATTTTTTCAGTGGCGTTTGTAAGCATATCTATGCAATTTCTTCCAAAGAAATACTTTAATCGTCTCATTAATCACGTAAGTTTACAAATCAATCATTTATTTGTTCATAATCTAGAGTTGTTATGAGTATTGCGTCTTATGTATGGTTTTGATTATGTATTGAGCATATGCTAGCTAGCGTTGGTATATATATATATATATATATATATATATATATATATATATATATATATATATATATATATATATAGGGGACCGATCCACACCCACCGGTGGAGAAATAACAATTTCTCCACCGAACCGCAGGTAAGAGCAGCGGTTGGTCCACGTGGCGCAAAAAGGCGAAAAAGGTGTACGGCCACTGCATTAATGGCGAAAAAGGCACGAGAAATGGTGAGAAAAATGGTGAGAAAATGGCGAGAGGAGAAAAAGGACACCAACCGCATGCACAACCAGCGGTTGGCATTAATATCCCTGCCACGTGCCGTCCCCCACCCCTGCCACGTGGCCCAACCCCATGGCCCCTGCCACGTGGCGTCCCCTCCCCCTGCCACGTGGCCCACCAGCATGGACAACCGGCGGTATTGGCGATGGCCCTGCCACGTGGCATCCCCTCCCCCTGCCACGTGGCCCAACCGCGTGTGGTACCAGCGGTTGGTCTCCCGCCCCTGCCACGTGGCGTCCCCTCCCCCTGCCACGTGGCCCAACCGCTGGTACCACCCGCGGTTGGTCCCCTCCCTCTGCCACGTGGCGTCCCCTCCCCCTGCCACGTGGCCCAACCGCTGGTACCACCCGCGGTTGGTCCCCTCCTCTGCCACGTGGCGTCCCCTCCCCCTGCCACGTGGCCCAACCGCTGGTACCACCCGCGGTTGGTCCCCTCCCTCTGCCACGTGGCGTCCCCTCCCCTCATCCGCAGGGCCCAACCGCTCCTACAACCCGCGGTTGGTCCCTCCCCCTCCCCTGCCACGTGGCGTCCCCCCGCGTGATGCCCCACCTGGTGTCCTTCCCCACGATGCCACGTGTCGTCCTTCCCTCCCCCATGATGCCCCACGTGGTGTCCTTCTGCCGAAATTTTTTTTTTGCCGCAGCCTTTGACCGCATAAACACCCACCCTTCCTCACTTTTTTCTGTCTTTTTTCTTCTCTCTTCCTCGCTTCTCTCTTTATAATCCCCTCCCCCGAACCCTTCTTCTGCACTCTGTCATCTTTTACCAACTTCCTTCGTACTTCATATCTCACCTACATAATCTCCATAACAATACAAACCAAAAAATTTTACGCTAGAAGATCGGTGGATAACCGCTAGAAGATCGGTAGTTTTTTCTTTAAATACATCAAGTCACAACAAGTAAGTATTTTGAATTTCCTTATAATTCAATGTTAGGTTTATACAAATCAGCGTATTACATTTATAGATTCCAAAACAGCGATTTTTTAGGGCGCCAAATATAGACAGTTTTTCACGAATTTATAAAAAATAGCTAGAGCTAGATTTTGCCAAAATGCAAAAAAGAGACCCTAGTTATTCTTAAAGGATCTGTCTCAGGTAAAAATTTCAGATTTTTCCAAAGACTGGAAAGGGGTTAACTGATACGGGGAACCTTGTAACTCTGCAGTGTATTTTAAAATATCAAGCTAGCGCGATTTCGCGCGAAACTTTTATGAGAATCCTAGGATGTTGGGAAGTTCCATTCCCCAGGAATTCGGGCCATTCCGAAGCCGTTACCTATTTTTTTGGCCGAACGGCCCTTTAAGCGCTTGATCCGGACACCGGTTCGCGATTTTTGGGCGAAACCTCCGTAAAATACTTTTTATGTCAAGAATGAATTCAGGAAGCCTCAAGTAGCATTTCGAAGCACTTTTGATATTTTTCGATGCCAGGGGGCATTTCGGTAATTCGCCGCCCCGAGAGGGGTATTTCGGTAATTTTACAGTGCTAAGTTTTTCGACGGACTTTTTAGTCCAGAAATGTAATTACAAAACCTGAAATGTTGTTTTGAAGCTGACGTGGCGCGCGTAGGGGTGTTTTGGTAATTTTCCCGCGCCAAGGGGTGTTTTGGTAATTTTCCCGTGCCAAGTTTTTCAAACGACTTTTTAGTCCAGAAATGTAAGTAAACCACCTGAAATGTTGTTTTGAAGCTGGTTCGGGGGCGTTGGGGTGATAGTGAACGCTCAGGGGCATTTCGGTAATTTGCCGCTGATCGGGGGCTATTTTGCTAGGAAGGATCCAGCTTAAAATTCATACCTTAAAATAACTTTTAGTTTAGTGGGAACTAGCGTAATTAAACGTTCGGAGTGGTGGGAATTGAGGATTTGTTTTAATACATTGAAATAATGACTATTGCTAATGTGTTGGTAAGCTAGGTTAAAGATCCAGTTATAGTTTTGGAATGTAAATATTATGGATATTATGGACGCTAAGTTGGTTTATAATTATATTTTGTTCTTAAAGGTATGAATTTCAGCTCTGGACCTCATGATACATCAATCCTATACGATGACGATGACCACGTCGCGAGGCACGTATTTGACGGTGTCGATAGGGGTGTTTTGGAAACAATTCAAAGCACAAGGCACCTTGAAGAGTGGGTACTAAACAAGGAACAAATACAGCTATTACACCGTCAAAATTTAACCCTGTTCACCGATTGCGGGAAATGGTCTCGACACGACGATTGCCTTATATCCGCTCTAGTTGAACGATGGAGGAGCGAGACGAACTCATTTCACTTCCGGTTTGGTGAAATGACTGTTACGTTAGAGGACGTCGGATTTATACTTGGAATCCCATGTCACGGCAGACCCGTTACTTTGAACGTGCCGTCTGCATCCATAGCGAATATGGCTATGCAGTATTTTCCGGGAATTCCAAGGGCAGCGCTTACAACAAACGGCGTCAAGCTTAAATGGCTGAGAGAGCAGTACGGCGTGCTACCGGATGAATACACTCCTCAAGATTTCGTGACGTATACGAAGGCATTCCTTCTGTATATTATTGGAGCTATATTACTTCCGACGCATTCGAAAAACACGGTGCATCCGAAGTATATGGTGTTCTTGGAGGATCTTGAGGAGGTATACTCCTATTCGTGGGGTTCAGCTGTCCTTGCGCACCTATATCGAGCACTGCATAAGGCTACGAGAAACGGTGCCAAGTCCATTGCCGCCTGCCTGACTCTATTACAGGTATGAGCATTTATTTTCTTGGTAGGATCCTTAGTCAATATATTCGGGATTAATTACTAATTCCATATAATGTTTGCATTCACAGGTTTGGTCTTACGAGAGGCTACCCATGGGTCGTCCACAACCGTTGGTAGATTCCGATGAGACGTGGCCTAGGGTGTGGGCCTGGGGGCCTACGACCAACCGGAGGAGGAGACGGGTAGACCCTCACCACCATCTAAAGTTCTATCGGGGGGAACTAGAGATACTAGATGCATCCCAGGTGACGTGGCAGCCATATGGCAAGGTGATGCATCTGTTGGATGAGTGGTGTTGGCAACTTCCGGTGTCGTACGTGCTGGCAGGTTTGGTTCGGGTGCCGCTCATTCACTTCGAAGAATGTGAGTTTCAGATGCCCGATCGAGCTATGAAGCAAGCTGGCTGTCCACAAGGGATACCAAAACCCGCTGTAGACATGCGGCCATACAGGGGTGGTCGAGGGCCGAACTTCGAGGTGGCTGATGCCTTGATTTTGTTGGGTGACGAGGTGCACCAGTGGAATACCTGGCAGGAAACGTATGATAGCCTTGTATCGCTGAAGCACGACGGCATTAGTACTGAGGAATACTTACAGTGGTTTCTCAGGGTGACGCGCACGAGGGTGAATCGCCCTTCCCAGGTGAAGAAGACATCGTACGCGCCACGTGAGGTCTATGACCAGTTCTGGGCATTGGCCATTGTAAGTCATGCTAGTGTTGTTTGATAATTTATTTGCGCACCTTATCGACCATTTGTCAAATATGATTAGCCATATTTTCTATGCATGTTTTTTAGGTTGACCAGGGCATTGAGGTGTTCAAGCAGCTGGAGTCGTTTGACTGGTTTGTCGCGCAGGCTCCTGACAATCTCAAGAGGTCCATTGAGAAGTACAAGACTGAAGTTCAAAACTTTAGTCTTGCGTACCGGGGTTACGAAGGGGAGCCGTCTAGTCGCCCTCGTCCTGAAGCGTACGACTATCAGCCCCAGAGTCAGGTGTGGGAGTCGTCTGGTCGCCCTCTTCCTGACGCGTACAACTATCAGCCCCAGAGTCAGGTGTGGGAGCCGTCTGGTCGCCCTCCTCCTGACGCGTACGACTATCAGCCCCAGAGTCAGGTGTGGGAGCCGTATAGTCGCTTGCCTCCTGACGCATACGACTCTCAGTGCCAGAGTCAGGTTCCCCAAGTAGGAATCCAGGCCTCGCGCCCAAGCTTTCGGTCGGACAAAGGACAAGCGACGAAGCCATTGAGGTCGGACAAGATGGCTTGGATCGACCGGCACTACTTCGGGCATGAGCCTGTCAATTCAGCAGACTTTCCCCTTGCGACATTCCTAGGTCATGAGGATATCAGAACGTTGGCGCCGGAGACAGATCTTTCAAATTTTGTCATGAACGCTTACATAGAACTGCTCCGGATTAGAGAGCAACGTTTTAACCGTTCTGAATATTTGAAGCTTAACATGTATCCCACTCATTTTGTGGAATTAACGGTGAGAGAATTCACAGAATGGAGGCGAGGGGGCGGCAGGAGTAAGTGGAAACCAGGTCGAAACGTGTTAGGCATGATGAACGCAGACTATCAATGTCCCGCTGCTGATGCGAACCTTATCATGATACCCTGTCATCATGCAAACCACTGGTTCCTATTAGTTCTCCATCCAGCGTTCAGAACGGTTCACATATACGATAGCCTAAGGGAGGACGAGCCTGGACAGCTGCTGGCACAGATGTACAACGAGTACATCACTTTAGTGGTTAGTATTTATTTTTTGACCTTGGCTCATAGTATATTGTTCTTGTCTCATAGGCTTGATTCTCGTTTTTATTGTTGGATGCAGACTACTGTCCTCTCGCTAGCATGCGGACGGCCACAGGGTGACCCTTGGACGGTCGTGATGATAAAGGACCGACCAAAGCAATATAACGGTCACGATTGCGGGATTTACGTCCTCAAGTACATGGACTACATTGCTCGCTCGGAAGTGCTCAAACACTCCTCGTGGACTAGGAAGGATGCCTTGACGTTTAGGTATAGGATAGCCTGGGAGCTGAAAAAGAATGAAGCTAGACGCCTTCATTACCATTATCCTGACGTGCGTGGCTAGCTGCTGTGATGTTACAAAAAACTGTACCAAAAAGAAATGTACATAATTTTTCGCATGCTATGAATTTGGCGCTAAAATGTGCGCGAATATACCTTTCATATGACGGCATTCGAAAAAAAGTGACAAAAAAAATTACAACTTTTTTCGGAAGCTATCAAATGGGGCCTAAAGTGTGCCCGAATAGGCCCTTCCTAGGAAAACTCAAAAATTAATGTGTCTCGTTTTTCGCCGAAAGTCTTACAAATGGGCTAACTAGCGTGCCTGAAGTGCAATGAGCGGAAAAAAAGTGACAAAAAAAATTACAACTTTTTTCGGAAGCTATCAAATGGGGCCTAAAGTGTGCCCGAATAGGCCCTTCCTAGGAAAACTCAAAAATTAATGTGTCTCGTTTTTCGCCGAAAGTCTTACAAATGGGCTAACTAGCGTGCCTGAAGTGCAATGAGCGGAAAAAAAGTGACAAAAAAAATTACAACTTTTTTCGGAAGCTATCAAATGGGGCCTAAAGTGTGCCCGAAAACGGAGTTACCAAAACTATCAATAATCCACAAATCAAATCACAAATTAAAGATTGCACAAACCAAATCACAAATTTAAACATTATAAAAGTTCAATTTATACAACTGAAACATTAACCCTAACACTCTTCCTCATCATCGTCCTCCTCGACCATACTGCCAGGTTCGATACCTAACACTTTATAATGGTTTCTCTTGTCATGATCAGTCATCTTATTACACAACGCACACTTTCGTAATTTTTTTTGACCCGTTGCTTCTTCAATCGGATTCTTCATGCGTATTGCTCGTTTTCGCCCTTTTGTTTGAGAAATAATTGGATCAAAAATGTCGTCCTCCTCACCTTGTAGGTCAGTGCCGTCAATGACTGGCTGTTTGGCTCGATTGAATCTACCGCCTGGAGTTGTCCGAGTAGTCGGAGTGTCCACAGTTTCTGGTAATGCCATCCTAAACTGTGCATGCTTAGCCTTATCCCGTGCGGCTGCTTCAACTTGATACCTGTACCCATCAAATGTCGACGCTGCATCCATTGATAAACCGTGCATGATGTTACAAAGGTGATTATATCGCAGCGTCTCAGATTGCTCGAAATCAACTGAAACATTGGGCACGTAAGGAATGTGACCGTGGACTCTGTTGGCTTCCTTCGTCCACCGTTCCAAGATATACGGTGGAGGGATTTCACTAGCATTCTTGGCGCTCAAAACCCTCAACGCGTGTCGACAAAGTATACCTTTATGCTCAAACAGTTGACAGTTGCAATTAACCAACCCGGTGTCCTTACAAACTGCTACGGTAAAATGTCGTCTGGTCCTCGGAGCCGACGAAGAGCACGGATTGGCGAAGTTCGTCACATTTGTCAAAGCATAAACCTTGATATCTCTGGTGGAATACTCGTGCAACTTTGTCATGCCATATTGATTCGACTTTAGTAGTTCCTCTTGAAACTGTCGAAACATTTCCTTGGTATAGACTTGAGCCGCATGAGCCTCTAAAGGTGAATAAACTAGTATAGCTCTTTCTTTGCAAACTGTAGCCGCGTCGGCTTCTCTCTCACGGTACAATTGCCTGTCAACGGCTTTCTGCATCTCTAGTACGAACTCCGCTATACTTGAAGACTGGCCTACGTACCCATCAAAGAATGAATTCATAGCTTCGCTTCTCGAGGTCGTAGTCATTCCGGCTGCAAAAAACTTCTTGGTGTAGGCACCGACCCACTGTGTCTTGATCTCATACAACGATTGTAACCATTCGTGATTGTGCAAATAGTAAGTATCCATTAACGTGGCCCACCTCTCCTCGAACACGTCTACCGTCAACGATTTCTTCACACATGTATTAAAGTCAGTCTTGAATGACGGATGGTTTGCATATACATGGTGAAGCCGTTCGGGATATTTGTTGCTTATGTGCCATGTGCACAGGCCATGGTGAGTATCTGGAAGGACCTTAGCGATTGCATTTTTCATTGCCAGATCTTGGTCGGTGATGATGGTCTTTGGAGGAATATGATACATTGCTTGAAGCCACGTTTCAAATAACCACGTAAATGACTCCTCCGTCTCATCCCTAAGCAGGGCAAAGCCAAACGAGATTGACTGATAGTGGTGGTTCACCCCGGTGAACGGAGCAAAAGGCATAGAGTACTTATTGGTGCGGTATGTGGTGTCAAACGTCACAACATCCCCAAAATTTTGGTAAGCAGCTCTAGAACGGGGGTCCGCCCAAAATATAGTACTAATGCGGTTCTCATCATCCAGTTGGAGACTGTAAAAAAATCCAGAATTCTCACTCTGAAGGGACCTGAAGAGATCAAGTGTAGTTTGAGAATCACTCTTACCGAAAGACTCTCTCCTCTGAGCACGAAGTTCATTTCGAAGGTCTACTTCGTTGAAACTCAACTTGTCAATCCCCCCAGCCTGGCTTGAGAAAACCCCCATCATCTTAGAAGGTGGAATTTTAGCCTCGGCCATTGTAAAAATTAGTTGTCTGTGTGCCGCGCTTATTTCTCGGTGTTGATGAATTTGACCAATCTTACTGGGGGTCATCAACTGATGATTATGGCTCAACTCCACTCCTGTGACAACCCAATGGTTTTCATTTTTTCGGTGTACTGCATACACATGGGCCTTGCAGCCGGTACCCGGAAATGTGTCCCGTTTTCTTTGTCTTGTTGTCCCTTCGTCACTGATCCGAACGACCGGAGTTACATGCGGTGCTCCTCTATGACACTCAAATAGTCTTGCACAAATTTGATCTGTATTCGCCCGTTTTCTAGTCGTCTTAGTTCTAATACCGAAACCTATCGTTTTCGAATATGCTCTATAGTATGCTTCAACTTCGTCCAGTGCTTGAAAAACTTGACCAACGTAAGGTGGATCAGAACCTTCACAAAAATTATTTCCTCCAGTTGCATCCATATTTATACTGAAATCTAAAAAATAAAAATTATATCATTCTCAACAAGTCATAGATTTAAATAAAAGAAGAATAAAATTTATTTAAACCACCGTCTTTCGGGAAATTTGGTATAATGTAAAATTAGCAAAATAGCCCCCGATGAGCGGCAAATTACCGAAATGCCTCCGGGGGTTCATTATCACCCTAACGCCCCAAATCAGCTTCAAAACAACCTTTCAGGTGCTTTGCTTACATTTCTGGACTAAGAAATCCTTTGAAAAACTTAACGCTGCAAATTTACGAAAATACCCCTATCGGGGATGCGAATTACCAAAATGCCCCCTGACAAAAAAAATCTGAAAAGTGCTTTGAAATGGGATTTTAAGCTTCCTGAATTCACTCTTTAAAATAACTTTTCAGGTGTCTCACACCCTTTCCTGAACTAAAAGTTATTTTAAGCACAAATTTGTGTAATGTAAAATTAGCAAAATAGCCCCCGGGGGTTCATTGTCACCCTAACGCCCATCAAACCAGCTTCAAAACAACCTTTCAGGTGTTTTACTTACATTTCTGGACCGAAAAACTTTTTTTCGGGAAAATTACCAAAACACCCCTGGCTTCAGAAAATATCAAAATTGCTTTAAAAGCTATTTTAAGCTTCCTGAGTTCATTCTTGATCTAAAAAGTATTTTACGGATTTTTCGCCTAAAAATCCCGAACCGGTGTCCGGATCGAGCGCTTAAAAGCCCGTTCGGCCAAAAAATTAGCTAACGGCTTCGGAATGGCCCGAATTCCTGGGGAATGGAACTTCCCAACACCCTAGGGTTCTCATAAAAGTTTCGCACGAAATCGCGCTGTCTTGATATTTTAAATTACACTGCAAAGTTACAAGGTTGCGCGTATCAGTTAACCCCTTTCTAGTCTTTGAAAAAATCTGAAATTTTTACCTGATACAGATCTTTTGAAAATAACTAGGGTCTCTGTTTTGTATTTTGGCAAAATCTAGCTCTAGCTATTTTTTATAAATTCGTGAAAAAACTGTCTAATTAAGTTTTCACCTTTAGCGACAATTACGCCCCGCAATCAGCTGCAAAACAACATTTCAGGCGTTTTACTTACATTTCTGGACTTAAAAGTCCGTTGGAAAACTTTTTTGGGAAAATTACCAAAATACCCCTCTCGGGGTGGCAAATTACCAAAATACCCCCTGGCTTCAGAAAATATCAAAAGTGCTTTAAAATGCTATTTTAAGCTTCCTGAGTTCATTCTTGATCTAAAAAGTATTTTACGGATTTTTCGCCTAAAAATCCCGAACCGGTGTCCGGATCGAGCGCTTAAAAGCCCGTTCGGCCAAAAAATTAGCTAACGGCTTCGGAATGGCCCGAATTCCTGGGGAATGGAACTTCCCAACACCCTAGGGTTCTCATAAAAGTTTCGCGGAAATCGCGCTGGCTTGATATTTTAAATTACACTGCAAAGTTACAAGGTTGCGTGTATAGTTAACCCCTTTCCAGTCTTGGAAAAATCTGAAATTTTTACCTGATACAGATCTTTTGAAAATAACTAGGGTCTCTGTTTCGTACTTTGGCAAAATCTAGCTCTAGCTATTTTTTATAAATTCGTGAAAAATTCTATTTCTGACGCCCTAAAAAATCGCTATTTTGGAATTTTTCGAATGTAATACCCCGATTTGTCAAAACGTAATTTTGACGCCCTAAACACGAATTTTAGACTATTGTAAGAACAATTTAAGCGTAACACAATTTAAACAATCAATTGGTAAGAACAAATTGAAAAATACTTACTTGTTTTAACTTGATATATTTCAAGAAAAATCCACCGATCTTCTAGCGGTTATCCACCGATCTTCTAGCGTAAATTTTTTTTGTTTGTATGTAGGTGAGATAGGGAGAATGAGGAGGGTGGAAGAAATGATTCGGGGAGGAGGGATTTTATAAGAGAAAAGTGAGAGAGGAAGAGAAGAACCGTGAGTGAACAGCAGGGAGGGGGAGGGGGGAATGACACGTGGGGGTGGGGGGTAGGGTGGTAATGACACGTGGGGGGAGGGGGTTCACGGGGTGGGGAAGGGGGGTTCACGGGTGGGGGAAAAGGACATAGGGTGGGGGCCACGGGGTGGGGGGCAAGGGGGTGGGGGCGAGGGGGGTGGGGGTCACGGAAGGCAATAATGCCAACCGCATGTAGGAGTTGCGGTTGGGCATTATTGCCACATTTTCTCACGAGTTTTTCATTTTCTCGTGATATT
This sequence comes from Escallonia herrerae, assembly GCA_033070095.1. Lineage (NCBI taxonomy): Eukaryota > Viridiplantae > Streptophyta > Magnoliopsida > Escalloniales > Escalloniaceae > Escallonia > Escallonia herrerae. The sequence goes on along the minus strand of JAVXUP010004413.1, from coordinate 44 downwards.
TTCGTGAATTTCTCATAGTATTTTCGTCCTTTTTCGTCCCTTTT
>JAVXUP010004412.1:0-32869 GCA_033070095.1 Escallonia herrerae | reverse complement strand
GCCAACGCCCCTCCAAGGCGCGTGAGACACCGAAAATAGGTATAATGAAAGACATCTCTCTACCAACTGGCGGATGATTGGTCACCCTCAGCCTCACCTCACAGACTCAACACATTTTGTTTGCAAATAATAAATTATCAAATTCAATTCAATGGCTTTGGCTTTGCTTCTACACACACAGCTACCAACTCCCCCTATTTTTGTGTCGGTGACAAGTTGTTTGGCTTTCAAGTCCTTTCCATTGGGGGGTGTTTGTTTGTTTGTTATTCTTCCTTTTTTATTTATTATTAATTAAGTTGTTGTTTTTCAACCTTGAATATTTGTATAATAAATTTGCAGGCTACTTATTGAGAGTAGCTTTCACATAATAAATTTGCTCTTGTTTTCTGGCCTTAGATATATGGAGTTTTTGTCTTTAATAATTTGCTTTTAAAACTTAATTACCTCATTTTGAACTTTTGTTCATACCCTATTCTGGTCTCACCCCAGGATCCGCTAAGGGACCCACTTTGCACGACACATCACCCAGTCAGCGGTCAACATTTCAACGCTCGAGAGCCGGTCAAAGCAACGCATGCTCAAGTCACGTGAACCACTCGTGAAGTGACCTCGGCGTGCCTTCCACCTTGGGGGTCGGCCACCCTTGGGGGTCGGCCCTCCCAAGGGGTCGGCCACCCCGAAGGGGTCGGCCACCCCAAGGGGTCGTCCACCCTTGGGGGTCAGCCACCCCAATGGGTCGGCCACCTTGAGGGCTCGGCCACCCTTGGGGGTTGGCCACCCCGTGGGGTCGGCCACCCTTGGGGGTCGGCCACCTGCCTTGACGACCGACGCCGTCACCTTTGACCGTGCTCCGTTGTCACGACGACCGTCGCTCGCGGCCGCGCTACGCCGTAGTCGTGACGACCGTCGCTCTCGGCCGTGCTCCTTCGTCGCGATGACCGTCGCTCGTAGTCTCGATGACCGTCACTTGTGGCCGCTCTGTCGCCATGACAACCGCTCACGGTCGCGCGCCATCCACGCAACGACCCTTATTGCTCGGACATCACTATGCGACCCTCGTCGCCCGCACTCAACCGCGCCCATGCGCCACAATCATGTTATATGCTTACGGGATAGGCGACTCCTCCAGGACACTATCTCCGCCAGGGTGCCTGCGTGACTGGCCTACGTGCTCTGGCACTGGGGGCTCGCGTCGGCACCCCTAAGGACAATGACCCGGGTCACTCTGAGATGGGAGCAGGTCTTCGGAAGGGCATCTTGCCTAGTCCACCTGGCAGCCGGGCGTCGGGTCTTCCCCACCGCTGCCAGGCCCGTGGGATTCAGTAAGGGCTTGGACTGGAGGCTGGGGCAACGGGCTACTCTGACCATGCTACCGCGGCATGATCAGTCTCCTCAGACAGGCAGAGAGATGTCGCAAGGGCAGGGCAGCGCTAACTTAGGGACCGACAGTCCGAACGGAGGATCAGTGCTTTGGCCCCCTGGCGACGTGTCGTTCCCAGGGGGTGACACATGTCAACTTATGACACATGCACATTTTTGCCTATAAATAGTGGACTTTGGAGCCTTTTCAAGGATCTTTCTCTCATTTGAACTTTTCACTTTCTCTCTCTAAAAAGACTTTCTCTCTGGAATTCTAGTGAGAGAAACATACTTGGACTCCCGCCTCCGGATCCTTGACGCTGCACCCTTATCACGGACTGTAGACCGTCGGTCCTGTTCATCGTCACCCTGCCTGCGCAGCACTGCCAGACCTCACGACCTGTCTGGGGAGCCTTGCTCTCGGCCCTTACGCCGTCCTTGCTGTCTCCCGCGTTGCCTACCTGGAAGCTGACTCAGACTGCATCCTTTGTGGCACCTCCACGTAGCATCGAACCATTTTCAGCATCATCATTTTGGCGACTCCGCTGGGGAGGTGAGCATCGTATTGCGGTTTGCACATCTTTCGGACTTAGGCATCATGCCTGTGCAACGGAGAGCTACCAGGACGACCAGCCAAGGACCCAACCTCGCCATGCAAGAGCACCACCTCGATGATCAGGAAGAGACTAGCGCCACGACTCCAAGACCAGCTACCAACCACTACCCCCGACGTGCAAGTGATCGTAAGTGCAGCCATCCAGCAACTCACTCCAACCATCACCACTCTGCAAGATTCACAGACCACTCTACTAGCCGCCATTATGGAGATGCAAAAATCCATACAAGCCCTAGCCTCACAGCAGGCCGCTCCATCAATCCAGCCTTCAGGACCGGGGCCAGCTTCTGACGTCTCCCCGGCCCCAGTGTCGCGACTACCGCCACCTTAGATATCCATACCCTTGGCGGTAGGGCTCGCAACACCTTCGCCACCAGTAGCTGACGCATCTCCTTCTGCAGTGCCACCTCGCAAGCTACACACGGATCTCGAGCCAGTCTTGCAGCAGATTCTCCCCGCTGTCACACCATCTCATCCGATGCCGGCAAGAAGCTCCTCTGAAACTCATGACTCCATCGAGATGGAACCTAATCCGTATCCACCTGAGTAACACCAAACCCCCGGCCAAGTGATAGACATGTCTCGCCAACCCACACTCGCCCCTGCACAGCTGCCCTTGCCAGCACCTGTACTATACCAACCCTTCCATGTCCCCGTTCATCAAGTCGTACCATCTGGGGGCTCGGGGGCTCGCGACGCACCAGGCGGTCATCACCCCTTGACCGGCAATGAGGCACCATCCTCCAACTATGTCACTCGATCAGATTTGGAAGCCCTTGTCCGTCGCCTGTCGAGGAATTCCGAACCGGACTCCTCAACCCGTCTGACCGGACACGCCCCGTACGCCAATGATATCGCCATCGCACCCTATCCCCTTAAGTACAAGCAACCAAACTTTGTGCTCTTCAACGGACGTGAGGGCAACGCCCGTGAGCACCTAACAAGATTCGCAGGCTCCTTGGAGCAGTATGGTACAGGAGACAGCTTAAAGTTGAGAGAATTCCACAAATCCCTTACAGGCTTGGCTTACACTTGGTATCACCAGATCCCCGGGGGACCGTCCACACCTGGAACGACATGGTCCAGCTGTTCTTAGACAAGTTTCATTACGAGACCGAGCGCGTGACTGTCGTTGATATTGCTGGCATTCGCCAGAACCAGGGAGAAGACTTGAATAAATATGTGCATCGTTTTCATCTCAAGTGCCTTGAGTGCACGGATTTCAGCAAAGACGAAACGTTGGTTCCCATATGCATCAAAAATATGATTGACGTCTACCGAGTGCATATCGAGAACCTACAGTTGAGGTCATGGGGACACCTCAAGGAGATGGCTCGACGAACTTACGAGACAGTTGGTCCTGTCAAGTCATGGAAGCCTCGACCGCAAAGTACGCTGTTGGCTTCAGCAGATACACCTATCACTCAGCGTAGCAACAACAGCAACAACTATGCAGGCTCCAAGCGTCAGCTTCCAGATGGGGACCAAGGCTCCGACAAGCGAAGGCAGCAAAGGCCTACACCTGACTATCCCTGCGATCTGAATACAGTGAAGGAACTCTTGGCGGAATGGGTGGCGCATGACAAAATTTTCCAACTGCCACCAATGCGGACCAACATCACAGACGAAGAAAAGGCCAGACCCACCTACTGTCCTTTTCATTGAGCCCTTGGCCACCCGCTCAAAAATTGTAATGCACTGCGAACCATCTTTGCAAGGAAGGTAGCGTCGGGCGACCTACAGCTACGGAAGAACAACGATGTACGCAAAGATCCCTACCCACCGCATCGCAACAATGGGGAGCACCAGGTCCTTACGGCTGTCACTGACCATGTCGAGCCTGTAATCCCCGAAGCCCCGGCAGAGCCCATACTGACGAACGTGCCTCCTCCAGCTAAGCAACCGATGTCTTCCTTTCGACAAATGACAAAGATCAAAAGTTTTTTTGATGAAATGGGGTTTTCACCCGCCGCCCGGACTTATCTTTCCAATTGCTTGCTCGAGGTCACCACCGGCCTCGGCCCCTAATGTTTCGCCGTCCAGGCTGAATTATGTCACATCCCCTCCACGGCCTTAGTCTTCTCGGATGAAGACTCGCCGCCGGTCGAGCATCACAATCGGCCGCTATTTTTAGAATGTACTGTTAATGGCACGGGCTTCCGTCGTGCCTTGGTTGATTGCGGCGCCTCGATCAACATCATACCTCTCGTCACCCTGCAACAGGCCGGCATTCCACCAAGGAAAATCATCCGTGACCCCGTCAAGATTACCGGCTTTGGACAGGGTCCTCAGTCGACCCTCGGCCATATCACTGTTGACCTCATGGTCGGAACTGTCCGTCGTGACACTACTTTTCACGTAATAGACAGCGAGTCTGCCTTTCACCTCCTACTCGGGCGACCATGGATCCATGTTAACAAGGTCGTTCCCTCAACGTACCACCAGTGTGTGAAGCTGGTAGCCGGTTCTACGGGGCATGAAGTAGCGATGACAATCCCTGCAACCAAGGCCCCCTTCGAATGCGCCGAATCTTATTTCGTCGAGGCCTCCTTTTTCACTAATTTTGCCGAGGATGGTGAGAATGCTACTCATATACATTCTACCAGGCTGCCAACTTGGGATGAGCTATGCGGGGACAAGCCTCCCAAGGCCAAAACTGAGAAAAGTAACAAGAATGATAGATCAACCCCGCCGCTTTCGCCTGCTGCCACGACCAATTCCCCCCTTCTTCCCCCAAGTCCAAGAAGCAAAAGGGTAAGCCGGCCTTTCAACGTATCGTCAAGGACGGCAAAATCATCTATCAATTATGACGGTATGCAGGGGCTCCAGGTGGTCCCTCATCAGACCCCCTCGACCCCGACCCCCTTGGAGAGACTGAATGGTGCTGCACGGCCAAGCATTGCCAGCCAGATCCTGACCTCACCCCCAGCCCGGCGCCACCTTGCTATGAGGACGGCCCTCGACCACAGGCTGAAGATATTGAAGAAATCAACCTGGCCGACCCGGGCGAAGAACCGCAGCACACCTACATTGGCACAAAACTTGCCCCCGGCCGAAGAGAGGAATTGGTTTCCCTCCTGCATGAGTATCGCGATGTCTTGGCATGGAGCTACAACGAGATGCCCGGACTGGATCCTGCCTTAGTCACACACCATCTCAACATTGCTACCGGATCCGTCCCTATCCGACAACACCCGCGGACATTCCGCCCCGAGCTCGAATTGAAAATCAAGCAAGAGATTGAACGCCTTCTGCAGGCAGGCTTCATCGAACCTATCACTCACCCTATTTGGCTGGCTAATGTCGTCCCTGTACAAAAGAAAAATGGCCAAGTCCGCGTCTGTATTGACTTTCGGGACTTGAATAAGGCGTGCCCCAAGGACGAGTTTCCACTACCCAATATCGACATGCTTACGGAGCCCGCCGCCGGATATGAAACTTTATCTTTCATGGATGGGTTTGCAGGTTATAATCAGATTCGCATGAACCCCGACGACAGCGCCAAGACAGCCTTCCACACTCTTATGGGTAATTTTTGTTAGAAAGTTATGCCTTTCGGCCTCAAGAATGCGGGTGCTACGTATCAAAGGGCTATGACAGCAATCTTCCATGACATGATACACCGTACTGTGGAAGACTACGTCGACGATCTTATTATCAAATCCAAGAAGGAAAGTGATCACCTCACCGACCTTCGAGCAGTCTTTGATCGTTGCCGCCAGTATAACATGCGGATGAATCCATTGAAATGTGCCTTTGGCGTCTCCTCCGGCAAGTTCCTCGGCTTCTTGGTCAGTCGACAGGGCATCGACGTTGACCCTTCTAAAGCTGCCTCCATCCAAGAAATGCCCTCCCCCAAGAACACAAAGCAACTGAAGAGCTTCCTCGGCAAGGTCTCTTACCTCTGACGCTTCATACCCGCACTGGCCGAGCTCATTACGCCATTCCAACACTTGACGCGTAAAAGTACACCATGGAATTGGGGTGCGCCCCAACAGCAAGCATTTGAACAAATTAAGGCGGTCCTCATGTCACCGCAAACCATGGTCGTACCACAATGGGGCATCCCACTCCTACTCTACCTGACTTCCACACCCAGATCCATCGGGGCTTTGCTTGCCCAAGAAGTTGAAGGTGTCGAGCGTCCCGTTTATTACCTCAGTAGAATGATCAGGGGACCCGAAGCCAACTATTCTGAGCTCGAGAAACACTGTCTAGCCTTGGTGTACACCTCGCAGAAATTCAGACATTACTTTCTGGCGCACCAGATCACACTCGTCACCAAGGCTGACCCACTCCATTACATGCTTACGCGTCCCGCCCTGTCTGGTCGACTAACCCGTTGGTTGTTACTATTGGCCGAGTTCAGTTTATCTATCAAGAATCCTACAGCTCTGCGGAGCCAAGCACTTGCAGACCTCCTGGCCTTCTTCCCACGCCAACAATATGAGCTGACCTCGGATCAGCTGCCTGGGGAGGAGACAGCCCTGATCACCGACATCGATGAACTGTGGACACTTGAATTCGACGGCTCTGCCACTAGCAAAGGTCCCAATGGCACACCCCTCCGGCAATGGGGTGCCGATATAGTCCTCCGGGCTCCAGACGGTGTTACCACTTCACTATCTTTCAAACTTGCATTCCCGGTGTCTAACAACGAAGCTGAATACGAGGCACTCGTCATTGGCCTCATGCTTGCCGTCAGTATGGGGGCTAAGGCGCTGTGTGTGAAAGGAGACTCAAAGTTGGTCATGAAGCAGGCGAACGAAGAGTTCGCGGTCAAAGAACCAGCCTTGGCACCTTATCGTGCCTTGGTGCAACACTTGGAAGGAAGACTTAGCCATGTCCAGTATGAACATCACAATAGGTGCCACAACAGACATGCGGACAGCTTGGCCACGATCGCGTCAAAGATAGAAGTCGATGGTGAACAACGGATGCTAACCGTCGTCAAGGGAATGGAACCATGCACAGCACTGAACCTAGTCCCGAGGGACGTTACTGCGGACGATTGGAGGCAACCGATTATCGACAAACTTAAAGCGCCATCTCTTGCTCATGCCTCCACCCTTACAGACTTTTCAATGATGGGAGATGTCCTGTACAGGCGGTATCCCGGAGGCATTCTAGCCAGATGTTTGGCCCCGGACGAGGCAAAGCACAAATTACAGCTCGGCCACCAGAAGTGTTGTGGCCTCGACGGTCCCCATCTATATCGTCGCCTCCAGTGTATGGGCCTCTATTGGCCATCCATGGCCAAGGATGCCTCGGACATACAAAAGGACTGTCCCGAGTGCTTGTATGCACCTGACGGTGCAGAAGCTCTCGTCATTGACACCGAAGGTGACTGGCGCCAGCCTTTCATCCAGTATTTATCCCACGAGATTCTACCACCTGACCGCGGCTCAGCACGATCCATCAAGCACAAGGCAGTCAAGTATTTTGTGACGGAAGGCGAGTTGTTTCGCAAGGGATTTTCGGGACGCACCCTGCGGTGCTTGCAGGGTGCCCAAGTAGTCAAGTTAATTAACGAAGTACACAATGGTGATTGTGGTGAACATCAAGGCTCCCAGAAGCTGTATGCAGAATTACTAAGATTGGGGTATTATTGGCCGACTATGGAATCCGACTCCATCTCTCATGTCCGACGCTGTCAACCCTGCCAGCGGCACGCCAACAGGACACACACGCCAGCATCCGACTTGCGCATGATCTCAGCCCCGTGGCCATTTCATTCTTGGGCCCTCGACCTCATCAGCCCCATCCACCTGCCATTCAGACGCCATTCCTAGATCATGGTTACTGAACGCTTCACGAAGTGGGTCGAAGCTGTACCTCTGCGGAGAGCCACGGGAGGTGTCGTTTCTAACTTCTTACGTGACGTCATCTGTCGTTTCGGCATCCCTCGATGTATTATATCTGACAATGGCACGCCATTCATTAATCGAGAGGTTCGAGCTCTCATGGAAGGGTACAACATCAGCCATGTTACATCAACTCCCTATTACCCGCAAGGTAATGGTCAAGCTGAAGCTTCCAACAAAACTCTGCTCCGAGTATTATCGCGAATGGTGCATGCCACCAACCGGTCATGGTCTGAACACCTGAATCTGGCACTCTGGGCCTATAGAACATCCCTGCACACAGCGACAAAGGCCACTCCCTTCTCTTTCGTCTACGGGGACGAGTGCGTGGTACCTGCCGAGATCGCAGTACCATCGGCTCGACTTTCTCTAAGCAGCGGTCTCGGAGACGAAACAGCCCGGCTGGCGACACTTGACGGCCTCGACGAACGACGAGCCACGGCCCTGCGCCGCATGAAGAAATATCATGAGCAGCTCACGAAAGCTTATGGGAAGACCGTCAAGCCACGCTCATTTGTCGAGGGTGACCTTGTTCTTCAAGCCGCCAAACATGTATGAGCCAACATGTCAGCTCCTAAATTCACGCCAAACTGGGAGGGCCCTTTTACGGTGCACGAAGCCCGCACTAACGGTTCATACCTCCTGCTCAACCACGACAACGGTCAGGTCTCGGCCCCCATCAACGGCCAATACCTGAAGAAGTATTATGTTTAGTCACAACAATGTTCCCCTAGCCCTATCCGCCCGCATCATAGTACTCGCTCTCATAGCATTTTTGTACATGCGACATTGCTTACAGACTTGTAATTTCTGTTGATCTGTATAACATTCTACGCTACTCATGTAATGGCATTTTGTCCCACGTCCTATCAATACGAAGTCATGCTGTTACCTCGGCTTCTGCCTAGCTGACGCTCATTTTCAACCTATGCTTCCTAAGTCACTTTCTACGGGCGGGAAAGGGGGAACGTTCACGGATGACCAAAATGCGCAAGAAATTCAAACACGAAAAAAAAGAGGTGCAACCGAACACGACATGCAATAAGCCAAGATCATCAAAATTTATACATATACATCAAACGTTTACTAGCCATCGTTGAGCGCTACAACTACAACAAGGTAACATACAAGCTATGAAAGTCTAGACAACAGTGATGCAACTGGATGGGAGCTGAATGCCTGAAGTGCCTCCTGCTCTGCTTGTAGCTCTGACCATCCAGCATCAAACTCGGCCTGTCGCCTCAACCGTTCTGACTCTCGCCCATCCACCTCACCTCGCCGCCTCTGTAGATCGGCCAACTGCCTCTGCAAGTCGACGAGCTGTCTCTCTATCTCTACTACCTGCATGTCAATCCCGGCCAACTCTGCGGTAATCTCTGACCGCTCCACCTCTAACCCTATACGGCGCCGCTCCAGCAACATCTCACGCATGACCACGACTGCGCGCCTCTCATCCATCTCATGGCTGCCGCTCCTCGACTTAAAGAAATCTGCTAGCCAGTCCAGCTGCATGCCTAATGATGTGAATGGAGCGAACTCTGAAAGCGACCGAGCAACGAACTCTGCAGTCCAACCCGTCGACGGCACACTAGCAAACGGCAGCAACCACTCCATAAACCCGGTAGACACCCATATCCGTAATACTGGGTTCTTTACCCCCACCCTCTCGAATGTCTGCGGGAACGCTGCCTTCACCAGTTCTAACCAGCGCACCGTCTCCGCCGGTAGCTGGAGTCCCCCCAAGTCGCCACATCCACCTGACCGCTCGAAGACCCTCTACTCATCTCTTCGGCTGCCGCGCCACTGCCGCCCGATGCAAAAATCTTTGACATCCCACCAGCCCTCTGCGCACCAATCATGGCTGAATGCATCGCCAGTAGAGTAGCGCCAACCTCAACCACGGACTTCGGCAATGCGTCGTGCTGTCGCGCCACCCCAGCCTGAACCGGTGTCTCCTGTTCATGAACTAGGGTAGCAACAACGGGCTCGGGCTCCGCCGTATCACCGCCATCACCTCCCACAACCTGTGTCTCCATGCCTGTCCACCAGTCCTCGTCAATATCAAACATCACTGTATCGCTCCCCTCTCCGCCGTATAGTGCCCCTACCGTTTCCTCAGTAACAGGCAATGGACTCACCCTTCTCGTCACACCGGCCGCCGATGTCTCAACGGCCTCAGTCTCATCACTGTCAGCTGATCTGCCGGCCTCGGCTGCCATAGCATCCTCGCCTTCAATTTCGGTCTTGGCCTCGCTACCCTCCGCGACCGCCTCTTCCTCGTCCCCCTGGCAAAACCGTTGTCAGTTCATAAATTATGATCAATATGCAAACCATATCCATACGACAAAAAAAGGGACAGAAGCAAACCTCAGAGTCTAGCTCCTCTAATGCGTCGCGCGGCCTCTTCGCCCCCGATATGTGTGGGGCTGATGTACCGGCACTAGCCTGACGCGCTGTCTCCATCATCCCCACTCGCAATGCCGATAAAGGGCCCTTGCCAGCCCCGAGCACCCTCGGCGCCTCTGCAATAAGCTCCTCTCCGCGGTCCTCCCCTGGGGCAGCGTCCCCGGCTCTCCGACATCCTCCTCCGCCTCCCTCTCCGAGCTCGGAGCAGAGCTCCCGGTCACTAGTGACAGCATCCCGCACTGCCTCGCGACTGTGGCCGATATCAGACTCAAGGCTCGGTCGCATGCAAACACATCTACATGTCGACGTGTGCCTAACGGCTGTGCCAGCCATCCGGCCCAGCTCCCTCGCAGCCGCTCCCACCAATGTGCATAATCCGCTGTCACCGCCCCTGCCACCTCTGTCCCTGGCTACCTCCACTCTGTCGTCGGTGCCGGCCACTCGCGGGCTCTGTCATATTGTGTATACCCAAAAGCCGTCGCCACACTCCAAGGGCTGTCATAACCGCATGGGGGCTCTAAGTCATACCCGAATGCCAACGACAGACGGTCCGGGCTATACCTCGCCACGTAATAGTAGCACTCAGCGGGCTTCCCGCCATCATTTGTCAACACCGGGAGCCAGCCGGGAAAATACGCAACCAATAGCGCCAGCTGTCCTGGCACTAACTCGCCTCTCCTGCTCAGATCTGTCGTCACCTCCTGCACATGCAGCCATGGCGGCGTACCGTATGACGCATGCATCTCCATATAGGGCCGTCGCTCGCATTCCTCCCGTTTGTCTAGAATCTGTGCCAACGGACACCCCGGCCTCCTGATGCCTGCCCAAGCAAACGCCCGAGACCCACTGCACCATAACGCTACCTGCCGTGACCTGCCTGGATGGGTCACTGTCCCCATTGTCGGTGATGGATGTGCGAGTGGATATCCATCGGGCCGGTACCCCGGAAAGCACTCGTACAGATACCTCTGCAAGAACATCCAGTCCACGTACTTCGCCACCTGATACCGACCATATGACCGCTTCACGTCATTCACGAACTGATCTAGCCGCGAATATAACGTGCCCAAATACACCGAAGCCAAGCCGACCCGCCTTCCCTGCGCCATCCGAATGGCCAAGGGAAACACCCTAAGGGAAATGCCATCCTCGGGTGTCCCCTCGAACACAAACCTACAAGCAACGACCGGCAACATATATCAGTTTGACGTTCTACATGGAAAGCAGGACATACGATATATTCACGCATAATCACATGACAGTACGAAAATTTACCTCGACAAAAACATAGCCAAAAACGCCACCAACTCGTACCGATCGTTGCCATAATACGGCCCCATCACGAACTGGGCAGCATTGCCCAACCTCTGGCCTGTCCTCGCCTGCGGCGTACCATAGAACTGGCGCAGCCACCCATCATACGTCCCCTTCCGGTGCTTCTTCATCTCAGCCAGGATGTCTAGTAGCTGTGTTTGCAACAGTCGCTCCTCACCACTCAACCGGTCACCCGCGCATCCACCTCCCCGTGTATTGGCAACCCTGTCAGCATCAGCACATCGAGTAACGTCGGCCAGATCTCTCCGGACTCGGTCACGAACGTATGCGACTGCGTGCTCCACCTTGCCAGCAATCGGGTCATCCCTGGTGTATCCCTATATAACTTCAGTCCCCTCGCCGTGATGTCGATCGCCGGTAACAGCCCCAGTGCCTGCAACACCTGCGCCCTCTCTAGCGTCTCCACCATATGCTCACACCAAAAGTCCCACCCTATCGGCATTGCGCCATGGCCCTTGAACATCACGGGCGACCAAGGTATATCCTCTCTCTCAATCAACAATGCCGGTACATACCTCGGCGACATCACAGGCATCGCCTCCCAACTCGGCGCGCGCAGATATGGTGACGACAACCGAGGCTCCTCTCCCATCGACGGACCACCCCACGGTGTCATGAACGCTCCGTCGGCCACCCGGATGGCCAACTCCCTCCACATCTCCCGGTCCGGTACACACGGCACTACTCCCCTCACCCCCAGCAATGTGTTTGTCTTATCCGGCTCCGGATCGTAGGACCTCCTACCGCCATCATCAAAGGTCAATGGCACTGCCCCCTCGCCGCCCGCCGCTGGTATGGCCTAGTTGACTGGCGGCGCCGGCACAGGTATAGTCGTCATACTCGGCGGCGGTCGCGATGTACCCGCCGCAGCCCCTCGCGGCTTCGCCCACATCTTCTGCCGAACTTTCTTTGCTGCTGACGTCGCTCCGGGCTGTAAGATTAGGACTTGGGCCTGTCGGACACCCTGCGCGGCCGACCCCCCTCGCGTGGCTGACCCCCCCTGTGCGGCCGACCCCCCTCGCGTGGCCGACTCCCCTGTGCGGCCGACCCCTCTTGAGCGGCCGACCCCCCATGACTGGCCGACCCCCCTCCCCTCGCTGAGCCACCGACCTCTCCTCTCGGCCGACCCCCTGGCCCCGACGACCCCTCGCCCCCTTCCGCCTCTTCTCTCACGATCTATTCTTCTCTCTCTCTCTCTGGCTTTTGTTGGCACAAATGGCGGTGCCTCACCCCTCCCCTTCCTCTCCTTATATAGGGGTGGGCCAAGATGCAATCTTGGCCCCTCATCTACCTTCCCATCCTTTCGCGCTCCGGAGAGTGCGGCATTCCGGGGGCTCTGTTCGTAGCCCTCCAGCACGAGGACCCCTCCCTACGGGATGGGCTCACAGCCTTAAAGCCATCGCCGGCACAATCAACTACGGGATGGGCTCACAACCTTAAAGCCATCGCCGGCACAATCAACTACGGGATGGGCTCACAACCTTGAAGCCATCACCGACCCAATCAACTGCGGCATGGGCTGAGCGCCATCACAGGCTAGCGCCATCGCCGGCTCAATCAAACTGCAGGACGGGCCGTATGCCGTCGCCAGCTCAATCAAACTGCGGCATGGGCTGAGCGCCATCACGGGCTAGCGCCATCGCCTGCTCAATCAAAACTGCTACACGGGCTTAGCGTCATCGCAGGCTCCATCACCAGGGACCCTGGCCCCCGCAGCAGGGTGGGCTGTAACCACATCGTTTATGCGTGCGACGCCCGCTGGGGTTGCCCCTCCGCGCACGCCACACGCAGGGGGCTTATGTTCATACCCTATTCTGGTCGCACCCCAGGACCCGCTAAGCGACCCACTTTGCTCGACACATCACCCAGTCAGCGGTCAACTTTTCAACGCTCGAGAGCCGGTCAAAGCAACGCATGCTTAAGTCACGTGAACCACTCGTGAAGTGACCTCGGCGTGCCTTCCACCTTGGGGTCGGCCACCTCAAGGGGGCCACCCTCGGCCACCCCAAGGGGTCGGCCACCCTCGGCCACCCCAAGGGGTCGGCCACCCTTGGGGGTCGGCCACCCCAAGGGGTCGGCCACCTTGAGGGGCTCGGCCACCCCGTGGGGTTGGCCACCCTTGGGGGTCGGCCACCTGCCTTGATGACCGACGCCGTCACCTTTGACCGTGCTCCGTTGTCACGACGACCGTCGCTCGCGGCCGCGCTCCGCCATAGTCGCGACGACCGTCGCTCTCGGCCGTGCTCCTTCGTCGCGATGACCGTCGCTCGTAGTCTCGATGACCGTCACTTGTGGCCGCTCTGTCGCCATGACAACCGTCGCTCACGGTCGCGCGCCATCCACGCAACGACCCTTATTGCTCGGACATCACTCTGCGACCCTCGTCGCCCGCACTCAACCGCGCCCATGCGCCACAATCATGTTATATGCTTACGGGATAGGCGACTCCTCCAGGACACTATCTCCGCCAGGGTGCCTGCGTGACTGGCCTACGTGCTCTGGCACTGGGGGCTCGCGTCGGCACCCCTAAGGACTATGACCCCCGGGTCACTCCGAGATGGGAGCAGGTCTTCGGAAGGGCATCTTGCCTAGTCCACCTGGCAGCTGGGCGTCGGGTCTTCCCCACCGCTGCCAGGCCCGTGGGATTCAGTAAGGGCTTGGACTGGAGGCTGGGGCAACGGGCTACTCTGACCATGCTACCGCGGCATGATCAGTCTCCTCAGACAGGCAGAGAGATGTCGCAAGGGCAGGGCAGCACGAACTTAGGGACCGGCAGTTCCAACGGAGGATCAGTGCTTTGGCCCCCTGGCGACGTGTCGTTCCCAGGGGGTGACACATGTCAACTTATGACACATGCACATTTTTGCCTATAAATAGTGGACTTTGGAGCCTTTTCAAGGATCTTTCTCTCATTTGAACTTTTCACTTTCTCTCTCTAAAAAGACATTCTCTCTGGAATTCTAGTGAGAGAAACACACTTGGACTCCCGCCTCCGGACCCTTGACGCTGCACCCTTATCACGGACTGTAGACTGTCGGTCCTGTTCATCGTCACCCTGCCTGCGCAGCACTGCCAGCCCTCACGACCTGTCTGGGGAGCCTTGCTCTCGGCCCTTACGCCGTCCTTGCTGTCTCCCGCGTTGCCTACATGGAAGCTGACTCAGACTGCATCCTTTGTGGCACCTCCACGTAGCATCGAACCATTTTCAGCATCATCAACTTTATTATTCCGTGTAGCCCCTTTTTGAAAATCGTGGTTTCAAAGTGAGATTTCAACAAGGAAAGCGTGGTTTGAAGCATAAAATTCTTTTGCAAACGTATGAAATCTCTATTAGGAAGCAAGATTCAAAAGAAATATATGTTTCAAATCACGTTTTCAAACTCACTTTGAAACCACGATTTTAAAAAATGAGCTACAGGGGTAAATAAGGTTCAAAATTGAGTAATTAAGTTTGAAAAATATATTATTAAGGACAAAAACTCTGGATATATGTGTATTAAATATACCCATTTAGATATTTATTTATGATCAGAGTGGAGTCTCACCAAGTGATTTCTTTCTCAGGATTTTTAATTGCATTTGACCTTCTACTCACCAACTGTATGATGCTATTACGGTTTACTTCCATATATCCACATGCCTCCCTAGCTCAACTCTTGTCTTGCTCGTGTGTTGTTACCCTTCTTGGCTAGGCATTCTATATTGTCGTTCGAATTCAATTTTTGAGACACGACGGTAAGTATTCAACAGTCTATCTTTAATACTACGAACCATATTAACCAGAGGCATGCCTTGTTTGACATTTGACGTTAAAATATCCAGTAATATTTCAGGCTTGGAGACTCGGTGCCCTATCCCAATGGATTAGCGATCGTCGTTTTCCTCCCAAGGGGCCAGCTGGTCTTTCCCTTCAAAAGGAGTCCCCCTGAAGATGGCTGGCCAATCCTTCTCCCTTGTGGGGGTCGACCCGCCTTCCCCATCCTAGGAGTTGGCCACCTCTTTTGCACCCCCCAGCAACCCCCTCTCATGCTTCAAAGAAAGGGATCCCCTCCCTTTCACCTCGTCTCTCTCTCTCTCTCTCTCTCTCTCTCTACCTTTACCACTTTTCTCTATGCTTGTGCATTTTTACCACCCTATATCCATGGGTGTCCCAAAAGTTGCCTTAGGTTCTTGACACCTCTTGAAACTTTCATGCATTGCCTCTTCACCACAAGACAGCTCACGAACACCTTGTGGGGACTTTCATGCTTAGCTAACTCTGATCTCTTTGGGGCCTCCATTACCCATGACCAGCATCATCATGCCCTCTGCATTAGCTCGCGTAATCAGACTCGAGTTCTATGTCCATGGTACGTGCTCTCGGCATTGCATTGTCGTGCCCATGCCCCGCCTCTCCCCTGTGTTGCTTGTCCCTGATACCGCAGACCTTTTCCTCAACCATGCGATGTGCCGCAAATGCATCCTACTACCATGCCCTTAATGTTGGTCTAGTTCTGCACTACAGCATGCACCCTTAGCCTTGGTCCTGGAACATATTTCGACACACTCCTCAGGTGTGTGGCATTATGAGGGGCTCCAATCGTAGTCTTTTGGCATGAGAACCCTTTGTAGCAGTATATGTTCATTCTTAGATACACTATCTCTGCCTTAAGCAACTCGTATGGCAATAGACACACGTAGGTAGAACCCATCACACTCACATTGTTAATGAATCGTCAAACACCCCCAAGATGATGACCTTTGGGTCACTTCAAGAAGGGAGCAGATCCCCAGAGAGCAGCGCTCCTAGTTCGCATGACAGTCTAGCACGAGCTTCTAATCCACTATCAAGTACTTTATGTCTCTTAAAGCACTGTACAACTTACTAAGGTAGTCAACTAGCGGCTGGATCAAAGGCGTTCTTTGTCCACACTATCCTTATGAGTCATTCTTCCTATATATAATGAGCAAAGTTGGGGGGGGGGGGGGGGAAGCCAAATGGATCCTTTGACTGAACACTGCCTCACTGTGCACTTTCAACGAGTTGTCACTTATAGGGAGTGCCATGTGTCATTTGATAACAAGGCATTTCTAATCGTTTTAGTACTTAAAAACTCATTTGAAGAACAATTCATTTTGTTTGCACACTTAAATTTTTTTTATTCAGAACTTAATAGCTGAAGAGTAATAGAAAGGACAAGGACCTAAGCATTGGACCATGAATTTGGACTTCAACATTGGACTTGTGATTGTCGCTCCCGTACCACTCGACCTCGCAGCACTGCAACTTCACATGATTTGTCTAGCGTACCTTAGTCTTTGCCCTCACTCTTGTCCTTGCTCTGTCTCACTTTATCATAGTTGGTATCTAATTCAAACTAGTCTCTTTCGAACCTCCACGTGTAGTATGAACAAACTTCCTTAACATGATAAAGTACGAATTCATTTGGTCGTATCTTAATCTTGGATTGTGTAGTTTACCTTTCAAAGTCACTAACTAGGAAGACATTGAAATAGAATAAAGTCTAGCTCTGTCAGCATTCTCAAATAGCCAACGACACTCGTGAGCTGGTTAGTTTTGAGAGAGACATCATGAATATATACCAGGATTTATTTATAAGACCAAATATACAAGACATAAGGAAAAGATAGATGACAGCCCCATTCGGGCAACAAATAGCCAACAACTAACTACAAGAACCAAAATACACCGCAAGGAATTCATCAAGGCGACATACTAAGCCTAGGAAGGCACCTTACAGGCTGTTGCTTAGTGTTCCCGACCTATCTTGGCCACATCCAAGGGCCCATGGCGGGTCCCGTTTTGCGTGACACGTCAACATGGTCATCAGTCAATTTTAACACTCCCATGCCTGTCAAAACGACCATGCTCAAGTCACGTGCTTTTTCTCCTTGTGAAACAACCTTGGCGCACCTTCACCCTTAGGGGTCGACCACTCTCCCCTCTTACGGTTCGGCCACCTTCCCTTTAATGGGGTCGGCCACCCGCCCTTCAAGGGGGTCGGCCACCTTCCCCCTTACAGGGTTGGCGTGCCTCCCACTTCTCATTCAACACATGCTTTCTCTTAGCCTTGCACCGTCCCCGACGTCTGTCATTTGCTCCCGTGCGCTGTCATCGTGACCCCCGTCGCCAGTCGTCGGTGAGCCGACTCCGCTACGCCGTCGCCCGCGGGCCTTCTCCTCGTCACGTCCTCTCGGCACGACACCCGTCTTCATCCCGCGTCGCTAATACAGCCCTACCCCTAGGGCTTTCTACCATTACAGTGCTCCAACACCATACACACTTCATCGCACCGCTGATACAGCCTCGCCCCCTGGCTCTCTGTCACACTACCACGCCTCTTGCGTTGGTCCATCCTTTCACCACACCATGCGCACCTTGCCATGGTCGTGGAACATGCTTTGACCCACTCTTCGGAGTGTGCAGTATCCCATGGGAATAGGCGACTCCTTTGAGACACTATCTCTGTCAGGGAGCTTTTCAAATTCTCTTTCGCCAGGTAGATGGCTCCTCCGAGGGATGCTACCTTGATGCTCTCCGAGTGCTCCGGCACAAGGACTCACATGCGGAGATAGGCGACTACTCCGGGATACTATCTCCGACAGGGAGCTTTTCAACTCCCCTTCTGCCAGGTAGACTGCTTCTCCAGGACGTTACCTCTACCCGTCTGGTAAATGGCTCCTCCGGGATGCTACCTTGACGTGCTCCGGCACAAGGATTCACCGCGAAGATGGGCAACTCCTCCGGGACACTATCTCCGCCAGGAAGCTTTTCAACTCCCTTCGCTAGGTAGACTCCTCCTCCGAGATGCTACCCTGACGCGCTCCGAATGCTCCGCCACAAGGATTCATCACGAGATAGGCTGGCTCTCAAAGACACTATCTCTGCCAGGGAGCTTTTCAACTCCCCTTCTGCCAGGTAGATGGCTCCTCCGGGATGCTACCTCGGCCCGTCAGATAGGCGACTCCTCCAGGACACTACCTTGGCACGCTCAGAATGTTCCGGCACAAGGACTTACCCTCAACGATAGGCTCGCTCTTTAAGACACTATCTCTGCCAGGGAGCTCTAAGTGCTCTGACACGAAGACTCTCCTTCCGCTAAGTAGACGGCTCCTCCAGGATGCTACCTCGGCCTGCGGGACAGGCGACTGCTCCGGAACACTATCTCCGCCAGGTTGTCTGCGTGACTGGCCTACGTGTTTCAGAACTGGGAGCTTTCGTCGACACCCCTAGGGAAAGTCACTCCAAGATGGGAGCAAGTCTCCGGAGGGCATCGTGCCTAGTCTGCCTGGCAGTTGGGCTTCGGGTCTTCCCCACCACTGTCAGGCCTGTAGAACTTTGTAAGGGCCTTGGACTAGTGACTAGATCAAAGGGGTTCTCTGGCCATATTGGCGCTGTGGGAGCCATTCTTTCCAGACAGACAAAGCGACGCTGTGCGGGACAGGCCAGATGAATATGCGATCCGATAGTCCGTAGAATACCGGCACCTGTGGACCTCTTGGTGACGTCACTCTCGGGGAGCACCACGTGTCACGTGATAGCATCGTCATCTCAATCTCTATAAATAGAGGTCTTGAGAATTCATATTGGATAGAACATTTTTTTAGACATTTCTCTCACTTTCACTTTCTCACTCTAGAATTCTAGAGAGAGAAACATACAGGACCTTGACTCTGGACTTCAACATCGGATTGTGACTGTCGTCATGTATTCACCTTACGCCATCACCCTCGCAGCACTGCCACCCTCAGGCTCTGTCTAGGAAGCCGTTGGTCTCTATCCTTATTCCATCTTTGTTGTGTCCAACATCAGCATACTTGGCATCTGATGCAGACTGCAATCCTTGTAGCACCTTCACGTCGACTGCGTACTCACTTCCTTAATAACACTTAGTTATGCATGTACTTTGTGCAAGTACAATCCTGTGAAAGGGTACATAAGTGTCATCACACATTTCATGAAATCTCTGTCGAATCAAGTTCAAGAACTTAATTAGTTAGAACTTGATGCACGAGATGATTGATTTTTTTTTTTTACAGATAGAAATATATACCATGATTTGACGGATTATAACAAGAGTTGACAAGCGAAACCAAAAGGAAAAGCAAAAAACCAGATGACATGTTTTTGGTGATGATCGTAAATAGATTGTTATATTTTCAATTGGCTCAATCTACAACTGCAAAATTCGAGCTAACACGAGACAGAAAAGATGCATTAGTCCATCAAACTGGACGGACAACCAATCACGCCCCATGCGTAACCCAGCAAAACTTTCTTTAGTCCTAGTTGAAAAAGATACATCAAAAGCCTGCCTATCAGCTAGGTTGGATGACGATTTCACCTTAGACTTTTGACACGGGTTGGATGACTTTTACTTTAATCTTCAACTTCGCCAAAAAATTATCATAAACCGAATTCCCTTCTGCTGTCGGTATTAGCTTCACGTCTTTGGCAATAACACAGTAAAACAAACATAAATTGAGTCCTTGAAGCCCGTACGTTTATCATTTTTATTTTTTATTTTTTATAATAATGATAAAAAAATTATTTTTTTTAATGTATTTTTATCATTTTTTATTTTCGTTTTGAGTAAACTTACTCAAAGAGCGACAAAAACTGAAAAAAAAAAACATCTCCAAGGTATTTTCAGCTTTTCTCACCCAAACTTAATCCAATGTAAGAAAAAGTAACTAAATTTTATAATTGAAAATGAAAATCATGAAAATAAAAATACAAAATAAAAATAAAAAACTAATATGGTAAACGTAAAGAATTTTGAAGTTATCTTATTACCTAGGAAGCAAGCTAGTTTGGACGAGTGCCATCCTTAAGAATGAGCACGGTTCGGCTGGTTTAGTTTGAAGTTAAATATGAAATTGGACGATCACCTTCAGTTTGACAAAAAGAAAGAAATCAAATTGTAATTGAACGGTTCAGTTTCAATAATTTAGACTATTCAATGGATTAGTTTAGACGGATAGATCGATGTGAACATGGAATTGTTTTTGAATTTATTTAAGTCTATCCATTAACTAAATGACCTTTATAATACATATGATAACGAATTTTTTAGATCCTACCTATTGAAATTAAGGTATAGGGTATAATTAGGTTTTGGTTAAATTATAAGTATGGTAAAAACTAGATAATACCCAACATTTGATTAAAATAAAATAGTATTCTGACTATATATATATATATATATATATATATATATATATATATATATATATATATATATATATATATATATATATA
Source organism: Escallonia herrerae (assembly GCA_033070095.1). Lineage (NCBI taxonomy): Eukaryota > Viridiplantae > Streptophyta > Magnoliopsida > Escalloniales > Escalloniaceae > Escallonia > Escallonia herrerae. The sequence goes on along the minus strand of JAVXUP010004412.1, from coordinate 12,027 downwards.
TATATATATATATATATATGGGGGCCGATCCACACCCACCGGTGGAGAAATAACAAATTTCTCCACCGAACCGCTGGTCTTACCAGCGGTTGGCCACGTGGGCCAAAAAAGGACGAAAAGGGACAAAAAAGGACGAAAATACTATGATAAATTCATGAAAATATCACGAGAAAATGAAAAACTCGTGAGAAAATGGTGGCAATAATGCCCAACCGCAACTCCTACATGCGGTTGGCATTATTGCCTTCCGTGACCCCACCCCCCACCCGTCACCCCCCTTGCCCCCCACCCCGTGGCCCCCACCCTATGTCCTTTTCCCCCACCCGTGAACCCCCCTTCCCCCACCCGTGAACCCCCTCTTCCCCCACGTGTCATTACCACCCTACCCCCCCACCCCCACGTGTCATTCCCCCCTCCCCCTCCCTGCTGTTCACTCACGGTTCTTCTCTTCCTCTCTCACTTTTCTCTCTATAAAATCCCTCCTCCCCGAATCATTTCTTCCACCCTCCTCATTCTCCCTATCTCACCTACATACAAACAAAAAAAATTTACGCTAGAAGATCGGTGGATAACCGCTAGAAGACCGGTGGATTTTTCTTGAAATATATCAAGTTAAAACAAGTAAGTATTTTTCAATTTGTTCTTACCAATTGATTGTTTAAATTGTGTTACGCTTAAGTTGTTCTTACAATAGTCTAAAATTCGTGTTTAGGGCGTCAAAGGGCGTCAAAATTACGTTTTGACAAATCGGGGTATTACATTCGAAAAATTCCAAAATAGCGATTTTTTAGGGCGTCAGAAATAGAATTTTTCACGAATTTATAAAAAATAGCTAGAGCTAGATTTTGCCAAAGTACGAAACATAGACCCTAGTTATTTTCAAAAGATCTATATCAGGTAAAAATTTCAGATTTTTCCAAAGACCGGAAAGGGGTTAACTGATACACGCAACCTTGTAACTTTGCAGTGTAATTTAAAATATCAAGCCAGCGCGATTTCGCGCAAAACTTTTATGAGAACCCTAGGGTGTTGGGAAGTTCCATTCCCCAGGAATTCGGGCCATTCCGAAGCCGTTAGCTAATTTTTTGGCCGAACGGGCTTTTAAGCGCTCGATCCGGACACCGGTTCGGGATTTTTAGGCGAAAAATCCGTAAAATACTTTTTAGATCAAGAATGAACTCAGGAAGCTTAAAATAGCATTTTAAAGCACTTTTGATATTTTCTGAAGCCAGGGGGTATTTTGGTAATTTGCCACCCCGAGAGGGGTATTTTGGTAATTTTCCCGAAAAAATTTTCCAACGGACTTTTAAGTCCAGAAATGTAAGTAAAACGCCTGAAATGTTATTTTGCAGCTGATTGCGGGGCGTAATTGTCGCTAAAGGTGAAAACTTAATTAGACAGTTTTTTTACGAATTTATAAAAAATAGCTAGAGCTAGATTTTGCCAAAATACAAAACAGAGACCCTAGTTATTTTCAAAAGATCTGTATCAGGTTAAAATTTCAGAGTTTTTCAAAGACTAGAAAGGGGTTAACTGATACGCGCAACCTTGTAACTTTACAGTGTAATTTAAAATATCAAGACAGCACAATTTCGTGCGAAACTTTTATGAGAACCCTAGGGTGTTGGGAAGTTCCATTCCCCAGGAATTCGGACCATTCCGAAGTCGTTAGCTAATTTTTTGGCCGAACGGGCTTTTAAGCGCTCGATCCGGACACCGGTTCGGGATTTTTAGGCGAAAAATCCGTAAAATACTTTTTAAATCAAGAATGAACTCAGGAAGCTTAAAATAGCGTTTTAAAGCAATTTTGATATTTTCTGAAGCCAGGGGGCATTTTGGTAATTTGCCCCCCCGCGAGGGGTGTTTTTGTAATTTTCTCGAAAAAAAGTTTTTCAGTCCAGAAATGTAAGTAAAACACCTGAAAGGTTGTTTTGAAGCTGGTTTGATGGGCGTTAGGGTGACAATGAACCCCCGGGGGCTATTTTGCTAATTTTACGTTACACAAATCTGTGCTTAAAATAACTTTTAGTTCAGGAAAGGGTGTGAGACACCTGAAAAGTTATTTTAAAGAGTGAATTCAGGAAGCTTGTTGTCAGGGGGCATTTTGGTAATTCGCATCCCCGATAGGGGTATTTTCGTAAATTTGCAGCGTTAAGTTTTTCAAAGGATTTCTTAGTCCAGAAATGTAAGCAAAGCACCTGAAAGGTTGTTTTGAAGCTGATTTGGGGCGTTAGGGTGATAATGAACCCCCGGAGGCATTTCGGTAATTTGTCGCTCATCGGGGGCTATTTTGCTAATTTTACATTATACCAAATTTCTCGAAAGACGGTGGTTTAAATAAATTTTATTCTTCTTTTATTTAAATCTATGACTTGTTGAGAATGATATAATTTTTATTTTTTAGATTCCAGTATAAATATGGATGCAACTGGAGGAAATAATTTTTGTGAAGGTTCTGATCCACCTTACGTTGGTCAAGTTTTTCAAGCACTGGACGAAGTTGAAGCATACTATAGAGCATATTCGAAAACGATAGGTTTCGGTATTAGAACTAAGACGACTAGAAAACGGGCGAATACAGATCAAATTTGTGCAAGACTATTTGAGTGTCATAGAGGAGCACCGCATGTAACTCCGGTCGTTCGGATCAGTGACGAAGGGACAACAAGACAAAGAAAACGGGACACATTTCCGGGTACCGGCTGCAAGGCCCATGTGTATGCAGTACACCGAAAAAATGAAAACCATTGGGTTGTCACAGGAGTGGAGTTGAGCCATAATCATCAGTTGATGACCCCCAGTAAGATTGGTCAAATTCATCAACACCGAGAAATAAGCGCGGCACACAGACAACTAATTTTTACAATGGCCGAGGCTAAAATTCCACCTTCTAAGATGATGGGGGTTTTCTCAAGCCAGGCTGGGGGGATTGACAAGTTGAGTTTCAACGAAGTAGACCTTCGAAATGAACTTCGTGCTCAGAGGAGAGAGTCTTTCGGTAAGAGTGATTCTCAAACTACACTTGATCTCTTCAGGTCCCTTCAGAGTGAGAATTCTGGATTTTTTTACAGTCTCCAACTGGATGATGAGAACCGCATTAGTACTATATTTTGGGCGGACCCCCGTTCTAGAGCTGCTTACCAAAATTTTGGGGATGTTGTGACGTTTGACACCACATACCGCACCAATAAGTACTCTATGCCTTTTGCTCCGTTCACCGGGGTGAACCACCACTATCAGTCAATCTCGTTTGGCTTTGCCCTGCTTAGGGATGAGACGGAGGAGTCATTTACGTGGTTATTTGAAACGTGGCTTCAAGCAATGTATCATATTCCTCCAAAGACCATCATCACCGACCAAGATCTGGCAATGAAAAATGCAATCGCTAAGGTCCTTCCAGATACTCACCATGGCCTGTGCACATGGCACATAAGCAACAAATATCCCGAACGGCTTCACCATGTATATGCAAACCATCCGTCATTCAAGACTGACTTTAATACATGTGTGAAGAAATCGTTGACGGTAGACGTGTTCGAGGAGAGGTGGGCCACGTTAATGGATACTTACTATTTGCACAATCACGAATGGTTACAATCGTTGTATGAGATCAAGACACAGTGGGTCGGTGCCTACACCAAGAATTTTTTTGCAGCCGGAATGACTACGACCTCGAGAAGCGAAGCTATGAATTCATTCTTTGATGGGTACGTAGGCCAGTCTTCAAGTATAGCGGAGTTCGTACTAGAGATGCAGAAAGCCGTTGACAGGCAATTGTACCGTGAGAGAGAAGCCGACGCGGCTACAGTTTGCAAAGAAAGAGCTATACTACTTTATTCACCTTTAGAGGCTCATGCGGCTCAAGTCTATACCAAGGAAATGTTTCGACAGTTTCAAGAGGAACTACTAAAGTCGAATCAATATGGCATGACAAAGTTGCACGAGTATTCCACCAGAGACATCAAGGTTTATGCTTTGACAAATGTGACGAACTTCGCCAATCCGTGCTCTTCGTCGGCTCCGAGGACCAGACGACATTTTACCGTAGCAATTTGTAAGGACACTGGGTTGGTTAATTGCAACTGTCAACTGTTTGAGCATAAAGGTATACTTTGTCGACACGCGTTGAGGGTTTTGAGCGCCAAGAATGCTAGTGAAATCCCTCCACCGTATATCTTGGAACGGTGGACGAAGGAAGCCAACAGAGTCCACGGTCACATTCCTTACGTGCCCAATGTTTCAGTTGATTTCGAGCAATCTGAGTCGCTGCGATATAATCACCTTTGTAACATCATGCACGGTTTATCAATGGATGCAGCGTCGACATTTGATGGGTACAGGTATCAAGTTGAAGCAGCCGCACGGGATAAGGCTATGCATGCACAGTTTAGGATGGCATTACCAGAAACTGTGGACACTCCGACTACTCGACCAACTCCAGGCGGTAGATTCAATCGAGCCAAACAGCCAGTCATTGACGGCACTGACCTACAACGTGAGGAGGACGACATTTTTGATCCAATTATTTCTCAAACAAAAGGGCGAAAACGAGCAATACGCATGAAGAATCCGATTGAAGAAGCAACGGGTCAAAAAAAATTACGAAAGTGTGCGTTGTGTAATAAGATGACTGATCATGACAAGAGAAACCATTATAAAGTGTTAGGTATCGAACCTGGCAGTATGGTCGAGGAGGACGATGATGAGGAAGAGTGTTAGGGTTAATGTTTCAGTTGTATAAATTGAACTTTTATAATGTTTAAATTTGTGATTTGGTTTGTGCAATCTTTAATTTGTGATTTGATTTGTGGATTATTGATATTTTTGGTAACTCCGTTTTCGGGCACACTTTAGGCCCCAATTGATAGCTTCCGAAAAAAGTTGTAATTTTTTTTGTCACTTTTTTTCCGCTCATTGCACTTCAGGCACGCTAGTTAGCCCATTTGTAAGACTTTCGGCGAAAAACGAGACACATTAATTTTTGAGTTTTCCTAGGAAGGGCCTATTCGGGCACACTTTAGGCCCCAATTGATAGCTTCCGAAAAAAGTTATAATTTTTTTTGTCACTTTTTTTCCGCTCATTGCACTTCAGGCACGCTAGTTAGCCCATTTGTAAGACTTTCGACGAAAAACGAGACACATTAATTTTTGAGTTTTCCTAGGAAGGGCCTATTCGGGCACACTTTAGGCCCCATTTGATAGCTTCCGAAAAAAGTTGTAATTTTTTTTGTCACTTTTTTTCCGCTCATTGCACTTCAGGCACGCTAGTTAGCCCATTTGTAAGACTTTCGGCGAAAAACGAGACACATTAATTTTTGAGTTTTCCTAAGAAGGGCCTATTCGGGCACACTTTAGGCCCCATTTGATAGCTTCCGAAAAAGTTGTAATTTTTTTTGTCACTTTTTTTCCGCTCATTGCACTTCAGGCACGCTAGTTAGCCCATTTGTAAGACTTTCGGCGAAAAACGAGACACATTAATTTTTGAGTTTTCCTAGGAAGGGCCTATTCGGGCACACTTTAGGCCCCATTTGATAGCTTCCGAAAAAGTTGTAATTTTTTTTGTCACTTTTTTTCCGCTCATTGCACTTCAGGCACGCTAGTTAGCCCATTTGTAAGACTTTCGGCGAAAAACGAGACACATTAATTTTTGAGTTTTCCTAGGAAGGGCCTATTCGGGCACACTATAGGCCGCATTTGATAGCTTCCGAAAAAAGTTGAAATTTTTTTTGTCACTTTTTTTTCGCTCATTGCACCTCATGCACGCTAGTTAGCCCATTTCTATGAATTTCGGCGAAAAGCGAGACGCGTAATTTTTTCGAATGCCGTCATATGAAAGGTATATTCGCGCACATTTTAGCGCCAAATTCATAGCATGCGAAAAATTATGTACATTTCTTTTTGGTACAATTTTTTGTAACATCACAGCAGCTAGCCACGCACGTCAGGATAATGGTAATGAATGCGTCTAGCTTCATTCTTTTTCAGCTCCCAGGCTATCCTATACCTAAACGTCAAGGCATCCTTCCTAGTCCACGAGGAGTGTTTGAGCACTTCCGAGCGAGCAACGTAGTCCATGTACTTGAGGACGTAAATCCCGCAATCGTGACCGTTATATTGCTTTGGTCGGTCCTTTATCATCACGACCGTCCAAGGGTCACCCTGTGGCCGTCCGCATGCTAGCGAGAGGACAGTAGTCTGCATCCAACAATAAAAACGAGAATCAAGCCTATGAGACAAGAACAATATACTATGAGCCAAGGTCAAAAAATAAATACTAACCACTAAAGTGATGTACTCGTTGTACATCTGTGCCAGCAGCTGTCCAGGCTCGTCCTCCCTTAGGCTATCGTATATGTGAACCGTTCTGAACGCTGGATGGAGAACTAATAGGAACCAGTGGTTTGCATGATGACAGGGTATCATGATAAGGTTCGCATCAGCAGCGGGACATTGATAGTCTGCGTTCATCATGCCTAACACGTTTCGACCTGGTTTCCACTTACTCCTGCCGCCCCCTCGCCTCCATTCTGTGAATTCTCTCACCGTTAATTCCACAAAATGAGTGGGATACATGTTAAGCTTCAAATATTCAGAACGGTTAAAACGTTGCTCTCTAATCCGGAGCAGTTCTATGTAAGCGTTCATGACAAAATTTGAAAGATCTGTCTCCGGCGCCAACGTTCTGATATCCTCATGACCTAGGAATGTCGCAAGGGGAAAGTCTGCTGAATTGACAGGCTCATGCCCAAAGTAGTGCCGGTCGATCCAAGCCATCTTGTCCGACCTCAATGGCTTCGTCGCTTGTCCTTTGTCCGACCGAAAGCTTGGGCGCGAGGCCTGGATTCCTACTTGGGGAACCTGACTCTGGCACTGAGAGTCGTATGCGTCAGGAGGCAAGCGACTATACGGCTCCCACACCTGACTCTGGGGCTGATAGTCGTACGCGTCAGGAGGAGGGCGACCAGACGGCTCCCACACCTGACTCTGGGGCTGATAGTTGTACGCGTCAGGAAGAGGGCGACCAGACGACTCCCACACCTGACTCTGGGGCTGATAGTCGTACGCTTCAGGACGAGGGCGACTAGACGGCTCCCCTTCGTAACCCCGGTACGCAAGACTAAAGTTTTGAACTTCAGTCTTGTACTTCTCAATGGACCTCTTGAGATTGTCAGGAGCCTGCGCGACAAACCAGTCAAACGACTCCAGCTGCTTGAACACCTCAATGCCCTGGTCAACCTAAAAAACATGCATAGAAAATATGGCTAATCATATTTGACAAATGGTCGATAAGGTGCGCAAATAAATTATCAAACAACACTAGCATGACTTACAATGGCCAATGCCCAGAACTGGTCATAGACCTCACGTGGCGCGTACGATGTCTTCTTCACCTGGGAAGGGCGATTCACCCTCGTGCGCGTCACCCTGAGAAACCACTGTAAGTATTCCTCAGTACTAATGCCGTCGTGCTTCAGCGATACAAGGCTATCATACGTTTCCTGCCAGGTATTCCACTGGTGCACCTCGTCACCCAACAAAATCAAGGCATCAGCCACCTCGAAGTTCGGCCCTCGACCACCCCTGTATGGCCGCATGTCTACAGCGGGTTTTGGTATCCCTTGTGGACAGCCAGCTTGCTTCATAGCTCGATCGGGCATCTGAAACTCACATTCTTCGAAGTGAATGAGCGGCACCCGAACCAAACCTGCCAGCACGTACGACACCGGAAGTTGCCAACACCACTCATCCAACAGATGCATCACCTTGCCATATGGCTGCCACGTCACCTGGGATGCATCTAGTATCTCTAGTTCCCCCCGATAGAACTTTAGATGGTGGTGAGGGTCTACCCGTCTCCACCTCCGGTTGGTCGTAGGCCCCCAGGCCCACACCCTAGGCCACGTCTCATCGGAATCTACCAACGGTTGTGGACGACCCATGGGTAGCCTCTCGTAAGACCAAACCTGTGAATGCAAACATTATATGGAATTAGTAATTAATCCCGAATATATTGACTAAGGATCCTACCAAGAAAATAAATGCTCATACCTGTAATAGAGTCAGGCAGGCGGCAATGGACTTGGCACCGTTTCTCGTAGCCTTATGCAGTGCTCGATATAGGTGCGCAAGGACAGCTGAACCCCACGAATAGGAGTATACCTCCTCAAGATCCTCCAAGAACACCATATACTTCGGATGCACCGTGTTTTTCGAATGCGTCGGAAGTAATATAGCTCCAATAATATACAGAAGGAATGCCTTCGTATACGTCACGAAATCTTGAGGAGTGTATTCATCCGGTAGCACGCCGTACTGCTCTCTCAGCCATTTAAGCTTGACGCCGTTTGTTGTAAGCGCTGCCCTTGGAATTCCCGGAAAATACTGCATAGCCATATTCGCTATGGATGCAGACGGCACGTTCAAAGTAACGGGTCTGCCGTGACATGGGATTCCAAGTATAAATCCGACGTCCTCTAACGTAACAGTCATTTCACCAAACCGGAAGTGAAATGAGTTCGTCTCGCTCCTCCATCGTTCAACTAGAGCGGATATAAGGCAATCGTCGTGTCGAGACCATTTCCCGGGATCGGTGAACAGGGTTAAATTTTGACGGTGTAATAGCTGTATTTGTTCCTCGTTTAGTACCCACTCTTCAAGGTGCCTTGTGCTTTGAATTGTTTCCAAAACACCCCTATCGACACCGTCAAATACGTGCCTCGCGACGTGGTCATCGTCATCGTATAGGATTGATGTATCATGAGGTCCAGAGCTGAAATTCATACCTTTAAGAACAAAATATAATTATAAACCAACTTAGCGTCCATAATATCCATAATATTTACATTCCAAAACTATAACTGGATCTTTAACCTAGCTTACCAACACATTAGCAATAGTCATTATTTCAATGTATTAAAACAAATCCTCAATTCCCACCACTCCGAACGCTTAATTACGCTAGTTCCCACTGAATTTAGCGCCAACGTGGTTATATAGCAATATATAGCCCGATGGCCCCTACACCTCCAACACCTCAAAACCGCTTTAAAGTCAAGTTTTTAAATGTATTACGTCAATTATATACCAAATATATCAGGAAAAATTTTAAAGGGGGCAAGTTACCAAAACACCCGCTACTTATGCAAAATATCCCCTGGCAGTCATCGCCGGTGCGTCACAAGGTTCAGAACATCTGGAACAAAATAAGTTTTCGGGTGTCTCACACCCTTTCCTGAACTAAAAGTTATTTTAAGGTATGAATTTTAAGCTGGATCCTTCCTAGCAAAATAGCCCCCGAACATCGGCAAATTACCGAAATGCCCCTGAGCGTTCACTATCACCCCAACGCCCCCGAACCAGCTTCAAAACAACATTTCAGGTGGTTTACTTACATTTCTGGACTAAAAAGTCGTTTGAAAAACTTGGCACGGGAAAATTACCAAAACACCCCTTGGCGCGGGAAAATTACCAAAACACCCCTACGCGCGCCACGTCAGCTTCAAAACAACATTTCAGGTTTTGTAATTATATTTCTGGACTAAAAAGTCCGTCAAAAAACTTAGCACTGTAAAATTACCGAAATACCCCTCTCGGGGCGGCGAATTACCGAAATGCCCCTGGCATAAAAAAATATCAAAAGTGCTTCGAAATGCTACTTGAGGCTTCCTGAATTCATTCTTGACATAAAAAGTATTTTACGGAGGTTTCGCCCAAAAATCGCGAACCGGTGTCCGGATCAAGCGCTTAAAGGGCCGTTCGGCCAAAAAAATAGGTAACGGCTTCGGAATGGCCCGAATTCCTGGGGAATGGAACTTCCCAACATCCTAGGATTCTCATAAAAGTTTCGCGCGAAATCGCGCTAGCTTGATATTTTAAAATACACTGCAGAGTTACAAGGTTCCCCGTATCAGTTAACCCCTTTCCAGTCTTTGGAAAAATCTGAAATTTTTACCTGAGACAGATCCTTTAAGAATAACTAGGGTCTCTTTTTTGTATTTTGGCAAAATCTAGCTCTAGCTATTTTTTATAAATTCGTGAAAAACTGTCTATATTTGGCACCCTAAAAAATCTCTGTTTTGGAATCTATAAATGTAATACGCTGATTTGTATAAACCTAACATTGAATTATAAGGAAATTCAAAATACTTACTTGTTGTGACTTGATGTATTTAAAGAAAAAACTACCGATCTTCTAGCGGTTATCCACGATCTTCTAGCGTAAAATTTTTTGATTTGTATTGTTGTGGAGATTATGTAGGTGAGATATGAAGTACGAAGGAAGTTGGTAAAAGATGACAGAGTGCAGAAGAAGGGTTCGGGGGAGGGGATTATAAAGAGAGAAGCGAGGAAGAGAGAAGAAAAAAGACAGAAAAAAGTGAGGAAGGGTGGGTGTTTATGCGGTCAAAGGCTGCTGCAAAAAAAAAATTCGGCAGAAGGACACCACGTTGGGGCATCACGGGGGAGGGAAGGACGACACGTGGCATCGTGGGGAAGGACACCAGGTGGGGCATCGCGGGGGGGGGCGCCACGTGGCAGGGGAGGGGGGCAGGGACCAACCGCGGGTTGTAGGAGCGGTTGGGCCCTGCGGATGAGGGGAGGGGACGCCACGTGGCAGAGGGAGGGGACCAACCGCGGGTCGTAGGAGCGGTTGGGCCACGTGGCAGGGGGAGGGGACGCCACGTGGCAGAGGGAGGGGACCAACCGCGGGTGGTAGGAGCGGTTGGGCCACGTGGCAGGGGGAGGGGACGCCACGTGGCAGAGGGAGGGGACCAACCGCGGGTGGTACCGGCGGTTGGGCCACGTGGCATCCCCTCCCCCTGCCACGTGGCAGAGGGAGGGCACCAACCGCGGGTGGTACCAGCGGTTGGTCCCCGCCCCTGCCACGTGGCGTCCCCTCCCCCTGCCACGTGGCCCAACCGCTGGTACCACCCGCGGTTGGTGCCCTCCCTCTGCCACGTGGCAGGGGGAGGGGATGCCACGTGGCAGGGCCATCGCTAATACCGCCGGTTGGCCATGCTGGTGGGCCACGTGGCAGGGGGAGGGGGACGCCACGTGGCAGGGGCCATGGGGTTGGGCCACGTGGCAGGGGTGGGGGACGGCACGTGGCAGGCATATTAATGCCAACCGCTGGTTGTGCATGCGGTTGGTGTCCTTTTTCTCTCTCTCGCCATTTTCTCACCATTTCTCGTGCCTTTTTTGCCATTAATGCAGTGACCGTACACCTTTTTCGCCTTTTTGTCCCACGTGGCCAACCGCTGGTAAGACCAGCGGTTCGGTGGAGAAATTTGTTATTTCTCCACCGGTGGGTGTGGATCGGTCCCCTATATATATATATATATATATATAGAGCTGATCCATTACTTGCTCTAGCAACTTGAGTTAAGTTGTCAGCGCGATCTGGCCGTCTACGCGCGATCTGTGGACGGTCCAGATCTTTTTTTTTTGCTTTTTTTTTAAGTACGTCCGGTACATAGTGTAGCGGACGATATTTTGACGAATATACCCCTCAATCTTCAAGTCACATTTTCTAAAATATCGCCCGCTACATAATGTTAGCGGACGATATTTCAGTAAAGATCCACACAATCTGCCAACCCACATCCATTCTCACTTTCTCTCTCTTAAGGAAAAAAAACCCCATTCTTGTTCATCTCTCTCTCCTCGCTCTGAACAACTTCCTCTGCCTTCGCCTCCCCAACCCCCACATCCATCGTCATAAGCACCTTTAGAGAGAGAGAGTGACAAGGTTGGCAGCCGTAGCCTCGGTGTCGCTGCCGCTGCCGTAGCCTCGGTGGTTCTACCGTGGCCGAAGTTATTATATTTTCTGGGTACCTCGAAAACAGCGAAGGCACTGAAAGAAACCTCGAGGTTGGTGACCAAACCGGGATTCCAACAGAGACCTTAAGGTACCGCCGGTGTTTAAAGAGAAGTTCCTTGTTATTATGGCCGGCCAAGAGCCAAGTGAAGAACAGTAACATAATGCAAAAATCAAGTAGAGCCCAAAGTTCACTTCTTGGTGTAGACCCA
>JAVXUP010004411.1:0-32888 GCA_033070095.1 Escallonia herrerae | reverse complement strand
GTTCCCATCCTAATGAAGGTGACCTAAATCTAGGTCTTTGGTTTAGAGATTTTTATACTAATCAAGTCTTATAGTAAAATGATATAGAACTATTTTTTATTCTTTTCAGTGACCAAAATTTGATTGCGGGCGGGGGTGGGAAACATTCTTGAGTTGATCAAAGAACATCGAAGCCATATGACTTTAGTTTCCTCTTCCGCCTGAGGTCAATGGAAGCCTTAAACTGTACTTTTGTGATGATTTACGAGAGTCTTGGAGGTCAAGCCACAAACTTTCTTTCAAATAGGATTCTTCTTTAACCTTGTCAAGAAATTTGATTCTACTGCTCCTCCGGAAGTCTTGGACCAATTCAGCTCGCAATCTGTTCTCAGCAGCCAAAGGATTCTCCTGAACACGAGGCCACGACCAATTGATATATGAATCCAATAATGATGGAGGATTAGAGGCTATACCATTGTTATTCACCATGGCATCTACAGAACGATGATGATGTGGATGGGTCTGCTACCTTCGAGAAATAGTCTAAACCAGATAATTGAGTGAGTTCTTGCAGCGAAAAAAAATTAGTGTAAGATACCGCAATAATTTGTTAATAATCGAACTGCCTAAGAATCTGACAAATGATATAGAAATACAAAAAACACAATCCTATAAGGCAGACACTGTGATATCCAGGAGTCCATAGAATAGGTCCATGGGTCCTCCACCAATTGCAATATCAGTGAATATCTTTGAGTTCCTCAATACAAAAATAATATGGTCTAAGCATTAAAACCCGAACGACACTCAAAGAGCAAGGGCCTGGGGAGGAAAGAGCGAGGATGGTACCTCACCTCAGTCGGTACATCTATCAATCGCATGTGATCCAAGAGCCACACGTAGAAAAGCAAGGAGTTACCCCTAATGTTGCACTAGGGTCTCGATGCACATCAGTGATAGCATTGATGGTTTACGCAACCACTACCGAAACTAAAGTCGGCCCTCGGTAAGGACACTTGAGATGCAAGGTCTTCTAACCTCATATGAGTAATTCCCGGACCCATAATTGTAAGATGATTGGCAACCATGCATAGTGCCAAAGTAGCCACTCGGCCATTCGCATGTCACTTGTCATAATTGTCCAATTTATCAAAGAAATTTCCATCATGAAAGAAAATAGGATGTGCTTACCGCCAATGCAAAATTCATCTTTGCACTGACCTCTGGCAAATGTATGAGATACAGGTGATATCTTTCTAGATGATGGGAATGGCAATAGGTATTTCCTTGGGGATATCCTTCAAAGCCGCAAATTCCTCGCAACTAGGACAAATTTCATCAAGACTAAACCAGAAGACATGATCTTAGGGATCCCAAAATTTGCAAGCTGCCTAGAGAACATCATCCTGACTGATAACTGTATGTAGACTCATTATCAATTGTAGGCGAAAATGCATCTAAGTGAATGAGTTCTACCTTATTTCAAGAGTTGACAAATGATCGGAACTGGATCTCAAGGAAGGGGATGCCAAAGGCAGGGCTAGTGACTGGAGTGAAGTCGTAACAAGGTAAAAGTTGTCAATTGTCTTTCCAAGCCATTGGGGTTCACCTGTGAAGATCAGAATACATACGGGAAGAAAACCCTAAGTTGTATAGAGATAGGACTAAAAATTTAAAAGTTAACGAATGAACCAGACAGTTTTTAACAAACTGGCCAATTCTACATTTTTATCTCTGCTAACTTACCGTCTGGTTTTACCTTACAAATAAAATTTTCTTGTGACTAACTGTCCAGTTTTACTTCAAAAAGTAGAATTTCCTTCTAATCAACCGGCCAATGTTATTCCCAAAATAAGATTCTTAGAAATACCTTTCTGACTGATCTCCCAATTAGTTAGTCTGGGGAACTTTGGTCCAGGGTTGGTCTGCTTGCAGGCCAAACCCTATACCTAGACCTGGCAAAATATTACCCGAACCCGCGGCTCTACCCGTGCCCATTCAAAAAAGCTGGGTACAGGTACATATATAGGAGACCCGCTGAAATTGGACCTGTACCTGAACCAACTCGTAACTTCTGGGTAGGTTCTGGTTAGGTACGAGTAACCCAGATTTACCCGGATTTTGTGCTATATAAATGGTTTTCGGGTTTCTTACCTTTCATTCTCACTTCATTATTTTCTCGTCCAACCACCGCATTCTCTTTCTCTCTCCTTCTCTTGCTCTCTCTCACACTCTCAGACTGTCCACTCCATGCAAAACCCACAAGACGATCACCAGTCAACATACCACCACCTAGATTCCATAGTCCACAAGATCGAGGATCCGTGCCTCCGCCCCGTCTCTTTCCACCGTCTGTCGCAGATTCGCGCCTCCGCCGCTGTCTCTTTCTCCTTAAACCACAATCGTAGTCCTCATGACAACTACCGCCGTCAGTGCAGCACCTCAGATCTACTACCATTGACACCGTCAATGGCGGCCACTTCCACTGCAGATCTACCGCTGACTACTTCAACCGCAAATCTAAAGGCGGCCATTTCCACTTCGTCACCTTAAAAACCCCCTCTACTTCTTTTAACCCCCGTTTTAGTTTGGCTTGATGCTAAAGAACTAATTAGATATTGTTACTACAGTAACATCAAGCCATTAAACTAATTAGATTGTATCAACTTGTGCTGAAGTTTAGTTTATATCGTTACAATGAATGATTTTGTTATTTCTTTGTAATTCGCACGTATTTGTTAATTATTTTGTTCAGTAGATGTATGAATGGTGGGTTATGTTGTGACCTTCAGTCGATCTTGATGGTGGTCGTATAGATCTGCAGATTGTTGTGTATTGAATTTTGATGGAGAAGAAAAATAAGAAACATTCAAGAATGATTTGGCTATTAAAATATGGAAAACTGATGTAATTAAAATTGTTTTATTAAAAAATAATTAATTAAAAATTGGTTTTTTATCCACGGGTAATATCGTACCCGTAAGGGTAGGGTATGGGTTCTGGAAAAGCCTACCTAGGAAAAATCGGGTAAAATATACCCGACCCGTTTTTATCCGTACCCGGCGGTGGCGGGTATACCCATTTGCCAGGTCTACCTGTACTTGATCTCAAACAACCAAACTCCAGCTTTTTCTATCTCGTCCTCATTTCTTTCTGTACTATGTGTGTGTGTATACATGAAAACAAAGACATTGTACATAGGATTTTTTTTCACTAACAGAGAGAAAATTCTTCACTTACAAAAAACAATAACATGTAAAATATTTCTTCATGAATTCCTAACTTAAGAATTGCTGGGCCTAATCTCTCATTTGCTTCATTTCTTCGTGAACTTCTACAAGTTTGGTTCGTGTTCTTTAGAACCCGATGCTTCTTCATCCCGTTCTTCTTCATAATCTTCGTCCTCGGCTTCAGAGGATGAGTCCAAGAATAGAGGTTCGGTCATCACATTAGGCTTGTAGAGCACGGTGGCGATTTGATTGGATCGACGGGTGTGTAACTTCATGGACTGCGAGGGGTTGGGGCTTTGTCCTCAGTCACGATCACGACCTCCTTATCTTTTTACGACGATGACTCCAGTTTACAAATGGGCCTTAGGGGAACTCGACTCGTCGCCTCGTCTTTTTCTAGCATCCTATTTGTTCAACCAGAATCCTCTCTATCGGCTTCTGATTGGCAACAGCTATGCATTCTGGAAAGCTTTTATGCTGCCCAGGATTCGATCCTCCACCTAATAGTGGCGTCATAGGGGTAGGCATAGGTGCATCTGTAGCTTCTCCTGACTGTCTGTATACCTTTAGCGGGTCAAGGAGAGTGGACATCATGTCCTTTAAGATGTATATCATTTGATAGGCATCTCTCAATAACCAGCTCAAACCTACAAAAGTGAATCATGTAATAGAGTCATAGAGAAAAGAAATAAAAGGAAAAACATTGAGGGATTACCTTTTTCAGTTGGGCTAACTTCTTTAGCTCAAACACGTCCTCATCCCTCTTAGGTCTAGGGATCGACTTTGTCTTGTGGCCTTCCCTTTTAGAAAAACCAGCAAATCTTTTTGGCGCTTTCCTCCTCCTTCGCCTTCCTTTTCTTGTCTCTAGCTGCCCGGCAATTGGTGTGTAGAAGCCTACTCTAACTAAGAGTAGTTTCTCCCCCCAATGAAACCAGGTTCCAATGCGATGCTTGTTAGGACCAGACTGGATATTCTATGCCCACTTGCCATCAAATAAGGAGCTAAATCCTCCCGAATGAATGTCTCATATGTCCGAGGATCATTTGGCCACCTCAAAGAGGACACCACTATTCGCCTCATCAAGCTCTGCCACAGCTCTCAGTCTAACGTCCCAGTCTTCTACGTCTCCACGAATGGAGCAGGTAGGGTCCATAGCTTGACATCTGAGTGGTGCTGCAATAGCTCTGCACTCACCCAAATAAAACGCGTCCTGTGAGTATCTCACCAGCAAAGCCTGGCACCAAGTTAGCTCTAACTCCTCTGAATAGAGGTCCTTCCCTTGGCACTTGGAAAAAGACCCTTGAAAAAAAAAAGCAGTTAGTCTAGAGAGTAAGGAATAAGAATTAACGTGAATATTTAAGAGAAAAATTTGACCGAATGCTGAGTCAAGTTGTTGAAACTCTCCTGGTAGGCCCCATTAGCTGCTCCGAACTGCTCATCTCTGAAGTTTCCCTGGAACATAGCCGGTCTCGTCTTGTCCCCGTGCCCCTTAACCAGTCATGGTGAACCCGACCCCAACACCTCAAAAGTCCAAACTGGTGACCAAGTAATGTAGTGAGTGATATGTTATTGAGTGTATATGGAAAATCAAGGAAAGGTTGAGAGTAGAGACGTACCTCCCACATGGCGTAGTCACCCATGAAACTCGGGACTGGATACAGGATATCGAGCCCACTAAATAGTATAGATGGGCCATAACCAGAGTACCCCAGTTGTACTCCCTAATCTCTAATGCATCCTCTAATTCCCATAAACACCTTGATGGGACCAAATCATCCCAATTGCTTTGAGCATCTCCCAACATATACGGATAAACACTCGAACATGCTGGTCCATTGTTGCCTCATTAGCGTCCACCAAAGTCATACCCTCATAATGAGACCGGGTGATAGAGAGTAGAAAAGAGCTATTGTTCTTATAAGACTGTTCAAATTTTAAAACTGCACCACAAGGTCACGGTCCTGGTCGAGGTCATAGGCCTAACGAATCGACCTCCCTCTCACATGAATACTTGTAATATTCACAAGTCATTAAGGGTAAGAGTTGCGTCCCAAATGGCAAGTGAAACGTGTTGGTGGAATTCCACCAATACTCTCCAAGCTTAAAATGTACTTTAGGTGAAAGTATGTAACCCGTTCAAAAATAGGCCAAAGCCTGTTTATGGCTACCTGGTTTTCTACCTAATTCGGTACCTTCTCTCACCATTCGCATACCAATTTTGGCTAACCCTTACACCTAATGTTCGAAAGGAAGGGGCTGCATGAAATCAAAGCAAGAAAAAATAGAGACTCAGAAACCGTCGGGTCTTGTGCATGTAATGTGCTAAGATAGAGAAAAATAGCATGTGGGACCATATATTTCATGGTAAAAGCATATAATTAAATTTTGTGTGTGTCCGCACGAGCGCACGTGTATGCTTGTGCGCACGTGTGTGTGCAAAATTTAGAGGCAAAGGGATGAAACACAAACCTAATCCAAGAAAAATCCATGGCTACAATGAGCATCTTGATCTGGTGTAAAGATGGAGTGATCATTTGAGCAAATTTTAGGCCAGAATCGAGAAACACACCCAATTTAGGGTTCTCCTTCATTCCCTTTTCTACTTCTTTGAAACTCCATGATTGTGATAAGATGTAGAAGAAGATGAAGTAATTTGAGGGATTTAAGTAAGGAATTATGGATGGAGTAGAATAGGTGTTGAGAGAGAAGAGTGTTTGATTGAAACTTAGAATCTATGTGAAACCCTAAAACCGCTCCTAAATTCTGAACAGAAAAATAGGCCGATTTTTCCATTTAATTCTCTTGAACATTCTAATCAACTAGCTGGTTTTTTATGTTTAGTTTTTTGCTCTTCCAACCCTCTGATCAACTAGTTGATTTTAGGCCCTACAAAGTTCTTAAAAGGAAAAAAATCAAAAAAGAATATTACATGCTTCTGTGAAATTCTTTTAATGGCATATACTGCCTGAACAAATGTTCAAATATTTTATGAGCCCTCTGCTTGCCTGTAAGTGTGTCTGCTTGCATATAATATTGGTAGATCCAATGACCTTATACACTTATTGCTAGGTTCAGTTTTATTGTAAGATGTAAGGCTGGTACAGCATCACATGCTTTGTTGCCGGAGGCAACACCTTTTCTCTATATCAATTTGAGAAGTGAATTGATATATTTGGCACTCAAGGACCCACTGTCCTTGGACATCGTTGGCTTCGACTTTGAGTTGTATATCTGAAGTTTTCATCCTTGTATCTAAACGACCAATCACTTGAAGGCATTGTTGGCTCCAGCTCTTAGATATAGGTCTTGCCTTGATTAAGCTACCTCTGCTGGAGCATGTTGTTGGCTACGACTCCTAGTCAAATCATTAGTTTGACCATCGACCATTCAAATTACTTTGGTGGTTGTGGTAACGGGCAAAGTTCTCAATATTTCTAGATGACAACTTAAATCGAGTCGGTGGCTCTAACATCTAGTATTACCTCTATCTTGTCTATCAACCATCCAAATTGATTTGGTGGCTCCGGTAATAGACAAGATTTCTTTTCTGCATATCTAGACAACCAACCAAATCGTTTTGGTGGCTCTGGTATCTAGATAAATGTGACACCCCCAACCCTAGTGATGTCACCAGAGCTGGGTCGTCAGTCATGACCGCATTATAAACCCTGTCGATACAAAGCAATTCTAAAAACATCCTTGAACATACATAAGGTTTCACAAAAGCTATCCTTACAAAAAAATTTCATCGTAAAGCTCAACATGAGTACAGCAGAAATATTTACACAAAATGTCTAGTTCCCAAAATGCACATATCGCCGTCTTACTTTTCAGTCTACCGATTAAGTGCCTTCTTTTTCCCTTTCCTCGAAGTTTCCCTACTTCGCCCTGACTGCCTGAAACATTACAGGTAAGGAATGAGCGCAAATTGTCCAGTAAAGATAATACGAGGAACAACGCAGACAACGAAGTGACAGCCTTGGGAGAAATGATAATCAATCTCAATGATATCAAGAATCCAGAATTTCAAAGGATGACACAACATCAATTCAATGGATCAAGCAACATGCTTTCTTTTCTTTTAGTCAGACTGAGCGGCTTTAAGGCCCAACAGAATAACATTATCACCATATTTAATGAACTGGACTGACCGAACTGACTGACTGACTACAATGCACGTGAACACTAAATCACCAAATTAAACATCAACAAACTATAAGCCATTAAAGTCTATTCTAATTTTTATTGCCAAAATGTGTCAGTTTTGTTGGTGATGATTGTGGCACTAGGGGTGGAGCAAAAATGGTGGTGGTAGAGACAAGGTGTTGATGCTGATGATGGTAAAGGTGCATAAAGATATGGTGTTGGTAGGTGTGGTGGTGGCAATAGACAGCCACATTGCTGTCATGGTAGCAGTTGTAGTGTGGTGCATATAATTTTCTTCTTTTTGAGTAGAGGTAGTGGCAATGATGATGGTTTGATGGAGGTGGCGGTGTCTTCATGGTGGAAGTACTGGTGGCCATGGTTGTCTAGTGGTAGTAGTGGTAGCAGTTAGGTCCTGATAATCGCAATGGTGGTGGTGACAATAGTGTTAAGAATCCAGCTGCCAAAAGTTTTCATTTTTACATATTCAACACTCACTACAAGAAAAGGAACCTTTAGCGATAGATACCAATCCATCGCTAAAAGTCACATTTACGCACGAATTCCTCTATTGGTGAAGATCCATCGGTAAAAGTTTTTCTCGACAGGGACCTCCATCATCAAAAACCTTTATCGATGGATTTTCACTGATAGGAATTTTTCAACGAATTTTCCGTAGCTAAAAAGTTTTAAAATATTTTATATTTTCTTCCAAGTTTTTTAAATATTTTAGAAAACTTTTAGCAATGGAATAGGTCCTTCGCTAAAAGAATCATTTGCTAAATCGTTTAAAGGTAGCATTTTAGCACCGTTGCTAAAACTCTATGAAAATTTTGAAACAGGACTTTTAGCGACAGGCCTAGTTTGTCTCTAAAAGTCATGTTATAAGTAATTAATTCCCCTTTGTTTACATCCCTCCACAGTAATTATCATATTTGACTTGCACGCATCTTAAAGAATTTAGTCATGTATTATACATTTCCAGTTCTACCCCAAGAGAGAGATAGAGGAGGAGGAATAAAGTGGGTCAAAGAAGAGAAAATGTGCAGTGGATGATTAAATGTGGATAGAGAAATAGAATAAAAGAAGTATAGAAAAGTGTAAACGTGAAAAAACACCTAGAGTGTCTTTCTTAATTTGGAAAGTAGTCAATTATTTTGCGTCAGTTCAAAAAGGAAAGATATTTTTAAAAAAATTTTGGCGCGCGGAGGGAGTAATACTTTGTTCAATAACTTATCACGATCTCACTCAAAATCAAGGGGCAAGTATAGAGTAAGGCCATCGTGAACTAACTTTTTTTCCCCATCTTTCGTAGAGTTATTTTTCTAAGTGATAAAATGCAAAAAGTTATCAAATGTGCTTAACTAAAATTATCAGACTTTTAAATGATATAAATAAACTTGAAACTTCCATATTTAGGTGAGGAGTCAGCGGAAATCATTTGTAAGTCAAAAGCTCATTATCGGACGAAGATTTTCATCCAACCAACCATTTGCTTAAAGTACGTTTATATAGCTTAAATGAAGTATAGGCTGCAAACACTAAATTCCGACAGCTTCCAACCGTTCCAAAAAGTCCTTCTGGCCAATTTGGCCCTCCGCCTTGAGCTTAGTTGATAAGTCTTAATAGCTTAAATAAAGTAACAAAACAGTTCTGCAAAACTTGGGTCATTTTGTTAGGCAATATAAGGATCAACTAGAATCATTTGACATTTTCGACGTTTACTTGTGAGTGATGATCTAAAATAAAAGATTCATTTAAAATGAGTACATCAGAGAGTCCAGCGTCGCATTTTTGGCCTAAAAATGCAAAATGCGGGATTTGATTTACAAAGTTAACACCCCAGTTGTGTTATTAGTGCAAGATGGGCCCGTAATAACAGATGAATCGCGCAAGTTAAATAAATAAAGTTTTGTGTCAAAGATGATTATTACTTGTAGGCTACTTGCATGCATTTATGCTAGGAACAGATCGCAGGAGGGCGGGAATGAGCGGGAGACCCATGCCGACATCTATTATTTGATTAGTTGAAATATTAATTTTGGTGTTCCAAATTAATGACAGTAATACAAATCATGGAAGTGAAATTGGAGAGAGGAAAACCGCTCCATTAAAGAAGATTTTTACGAGACACAGAGAGAAACGGGAGAAAGGAAAAACAGATCTGATTTGTTTTAGGGGGGACTTTTAGCGACGGAACAGAACCGTCGGTAAAAGTCCTTGTTAACGACAGAATGTTTAGCGATGATATTATTCGGTCGCTTAAAATAATTTTAAAAATCACCAAAATTTATAAAATTTTTTAAAAAAATTTGCGACGGCATAGTCTGTCGTTAAAAGTCCATCGATAAATAATTGTCATTAAAACCTTTACCGACAGAATAGTCTGTCGCTAAAATTTCGACGCTAAATCCTTATTTTCTTATAGTGTTACAAATAGAAATCCCACCTATTTATACCTGTCTAAATAGGCCGACAAGAAAGCCGCTAGTTTTTCTTTGGTTGGTGGGTGGGTGGGTGGGTGCGGGGGGGGGGGGGTTTAAAAATTGAGAGACGTGTATTGACCGGTACTAAGAGTCCTAAAACGAAGGTCTCTGATCAACTGTCCGACACACTTACAAAAGTGTACCAACCTGTTGGTTACTCACCATGTTTTGGCAATGCCCCCTTTAGTAAGAGTGCTGGCGTATATATCCATCCTATCCAAAATAAAAAGCAATCGGTGCTCTTGTTGGAGGGGAAATCCCCAAGAAGAGTCGTGTGGGTGGTTTGGTTTGAGGTTCAAGCTCTCAACATGATTGTACGATACACGTCCCATCCTTAATTTTGGAAGTCAATATTGTACGGTCATCAAGATGTGTGCAGGTCGTTCATTATAGCAAAACACTAGGAAGGTCTTTGGTACTATGACCTTAGAGGTGCGAAAATAGTCAAATTTGTCTTGTGTCTTTAGAAGACCAAGTATTTCAACCATCATCCTCAAATGGGTAAGCTTGGACATCCATGTGAGCGTCGGAGTGTGTTTGGAGCTATAGAATATTGAACCAAATATCATCAACAAAGTGGCATATCATCAATGTAAAAAAGACAATAGAAATAACGCATAAAATGACGACATCGAAAATCAAAACAAGCATATATAGTCTAATCTTCTTAATTTTAGTTCCCGACGTAGTCGCCACTAGGAAGACGTGCATCCAAGAAATCTCGTTCTTCAAGTTGCCATCTTATTTAGTGTTAACTAAAGATAATTGACAATGAAAGCAAGAGAAATCCTAAATTGACTCTAGATCACCGGTTAATCCATCTAACATGCAAAACTTAGATTCATGGATAACTCATATGATAAAAAGGCATTAGGCACCTCATCATACCCTAAGTAGGTCTCTAATTATTTTTATTCATTTTAATGGTTTTTACTCAAAAGAAGAACAAACCCTAATTTACCTGAGCATTGGTTTGAACTTAATAACTGAGGTTGAGTGGCCTACATACTCAATCTGACTAATCGGGATCAATGGTTGTGGTTTCGACCCCAAGAGAGGCAACCTAAACTTTGGTGTATTGTGTTCTGAGAAAAAAAATCATGCAACTCAACTCTATCGAATTGAGTACTGAGTTATTCTGTGAATATGAATATATGTGTATAAGGGACGGGATGACAATGTATTATCTCTCTTGACCTCACAGACAAGAAAAACTGTTTTTAGCAACAGATTTTTAGCGGCGGACTAATATACGTCGGTAAATGTCCGTCACTAGAGATATTTATCCACGGAATTTTTCGTCCTTAAATATATTTAGAGATGGACTTTTACCGACTGTAAATCCGTCGCTAATTTGAATTTATGAAATTCTTCCCTTTTTGAAAAACTTTTTTTTGAAAAATAATTTTTAAATTACTTTTGGCCACGGACTTTTAGCGACAGATTAATTCCGTCGCTAAAAGTCCATTTTTAAAAATCTTTAATAACTTTTAGCTGCGGACTTTTAACGACGGTCAAAATCCGTCGCTTAAAGTTACTTAAATGGATACAAACTCTAATTCTTTTCTTTTCTCCCCGCCGCTGCACAACCTTCTCTCCCTATTTTCTTTCTGCCACTCTCTCTCTCTCTCTCTCTCTCTCTACAGCCCCCACTGCCGCACCCCCTGCCATACCCGCCACCATAGTCGCGTCAATGCCAGCAGCTAGGCACGCCCTGCCGACATAACAACCACGCACGCCCGTCTACCAGAGCCCCGCATGCCTTTGCCCCGCCGATCTCCACTGTGGACAGCCACCGCATCTCCACTGTGGACAGCCACCGCATCTCCACTGTTGCACCCATGCCAGCTAGGAGAAGATCGGCAAAGTTTCTTCCTGTTCCAGATTCGAGAGAAGATCGGCGATGGCGACGAGTGACTGGTAGCTCGAATTAGAAATTTGACAAGCAAGTTCTAACTTCTAATTGAAAATAAGAAATTTGACAGCTCGTAATCAGAGCACCTTCAAACCAAATAAGCAAATTTTCTATGCTAAAACCCGTATTGTTGTAATTCTATGACCAATAAATACATTTTCTATGCTAAGACCCATATTGTTGTACTTGTACGACCAAAATTGAAATCTAGGGTTTTAATTATCCTTGTTTGTCTTACAATTAGATAAAAAAAACTCATTTTCGCCATAAAGAAGACCTAGATTTGTTGCAGTCATGTATACTGCTAATTTGATTGGGTTTAGCCTCGTCGTTGCTTCCGGCACCTTCATTGGATCGAGCTTCATCATTAAGAAGAAGGGCCTCCAAGCCGGTGCTTCCGGTTCTTGTTCCAGTAAGTACCTATTTTGCCGCTTTCTTTCGTCAACTGTAATATAAGACCTTTTCTTTTGTAGATCAGTAAGGTAAATTTTAGTTGTGTTAGCATAAAATTACACCAAAATATCCCTATTGCTGTTCAAAATTCAGACTTTAGATTTTCAGGGTTGGGGATTTGGGTCGTTGGCCATCCCATTTTGTAAGCATATACCAGTATTACCCATCTGCATGAGTGTGTAAATTTTGTCTCAATGAAATACTACTGCCACGTGTTTGTGAATTGTCTAAATGAAATGTTCTCTGAGACCATTGGGGTGTTTCAGCCACTATTTCAAACAGTCTGTTGGCTATGTAATGCATAACATAGTCTCATGGGGGAGACCGTGACCGGTGTAATTCTATAGGTTGGTTATATGATTCTGTTGCCATTTCTTAGTGCTTCATAATATGCAAATACATTATAAAGGCTTCATAAAATCAACCTAGGTTATGGCTAGCCTCTGATTAAGGTGATTGGTAAATTAGCATTTGTGGTCATCCTCCGTGCCTCCTAACTTGTAACTTTGTATTTTTTTCTTGTGCAGGCTTTGGAGCAAATCCTTGGTTTATAATTTTTTTTAGATTAAATGTAACTTGTATTTTTTATTATTTTTTTGAGCTTGTACGATGTAATATATTATACATTATATTCAGTGAACATCTAACTTAAATCTTATTTGTTTTACTTGAAATTTGTTAAAGATGAATGCTAGTTTAAATAATGAAATTATTGATGGATTAGTTGATTAGAATTAGTTGTCTAAAACAGATTTGGCATTTTAAAGATTGATGCCAAGGAAAGTGGGTTCGCAGTTGACGTGGAGGTGCCATAAGGAATGCAGTCCGACTAAGATGCCAAGTATGTTGATGTGAGACACAGTAAGGGCAGAGACCAAGGGCTTCCCAGACAGAGCCTGAGGGGGGCAGTGCTGCGAGAGCGATGGCGCAGGATGAATAGACAACGACAGTCACAATCTGAATGCTTAGGTCCGGAGTCAGGGTCTTGTTTGTTTCTCTCTCTAGGATTCTAGAGTGAGAAAGTGAAAGTGTTCTTAAAATGTCAAAAAAATCCCCTTTAATGAATTCTTAAGATCTCTATTTATAGAGGTTGAGATGATGAAGTCATCATGCGACACGTGGCGCTCCCCAGGAGTGACACGTCACCGAGGGGTCTACAGCTGCCAGTGCTCCACGGACTGTCAAATCGCATATTCACCCGGCTTGCCCCGTACAGCGTCGCTCTGTCTGTCTGGAAAGACTGGCTCCCACAGCGTCGGTATGGCCAGAGAACCCCCTTGATCTAGCCTCCAATCTAAGCCCTTGTAGTGTCCCACGAGGTGCGTCAAGAGACGCGGAGAACCTGACAGTGGTGAGGGCTGCCCCTGTAGCCAACTGTCAGGCGGACTAGGGGCCATGCCCTCCAAGGACTTGCTCCCATCCTTGAGTGACCCGGGGGTCATTGCCCTGGTGACGTCGACGATCAATGGTAACATAAGTGGACATGCTCGCAGCTCAGTGCTCAATGTCCGGGGCAAGGGGTCGTCGTACCGGAGTCCCCCGCGACTGTGATGGCGATGACTTTAAGGTTGTGAGCCCATCCCGTAGTTGATTGTGCCGGTGATGGCTTCAAGGTTGTGAGCCCATCCCGTAGTTGATTGTGCCGGCGATGGCTTCAAGGTTGTGAGCCCATCCCGTGGCGGTGGCTTCAAGGTTGTGAGCCCATCCCGTAGTTGATTATGCCGGCGATGGCTTCAAGGTTGTGAGCCCATCCCGTGGCGGCGATGACTTTGTGGTAACGAGTCCATCCCGCTGCGAGGGTTCCTCGTGCAGGAGCACTACGAACGGAGCCCCCCGGAATGCTGCACACTCCGGAGAGTGGGTCGAAGCATGTTCCATGTCCATGGCGGGTGCGCATGGTGTGGTGAATAAGTGTGATGCCCGAAGGCCTATATCATGATTTTGGCGCATAGGTGCGGCGATGAACGTCGCGGAGACAATACTTGGTGCCAGAGAAC
This sequence comes from Escallonia herrerae, assembly GCA_033070095.1. Classification (NCBI taxonomy): domain Eukaryota; kingdom Viridiplantae; phylum Streptophyta; class Magnoliopsida; order Escalloniales; family Escalloniaceae; genus Escallonia; species Escallonia herrerae. The sequence continues at coordinate 18,685 of JAVXUP010004411.1, read as the reverse complement.
ATGTCATGAGAGTAGGGCGGCGACGAACGTCACGAAGTCATACTTGGTACCGGGGGCACGTATCATGAAGATGGCGCACGGGCGCGGCGACGAAGGTCGCGAAGCTATAGTTGGTGCCGGGGGCACGCATGATGAGAATGGCTCACGGGCGCTACGACGAACATCGCAGAGCAATACTTGGTGCCGGGGGCACCCATGATGAGAATGGAGCATGGGCGCTGCGACGAACGTCACGGAGCAATACTTGGTGCCGGGGGCACGCATGATGAGAATGGCGCACGGGCGCTGCGACGAATGTCATGGAGCAATACTTGGTGCCTGGGGCACGTATCATGAAGATGGTGCCCAGGCGCGGCGACGAACGTAGCGAAGCTATAGTTGGTGCCGGGGGCACGCATGATGAGAATGGCGCACGGGCGCGGCGACGAAGGTCGCGAAGCTATAGTTGGTGTCGGGGGCACGCATGATGAGAATGGCGCATGGGCGCTGCGACGAACGTTGCGGAGCAATACTTGGTGCCAGGGGAACGTATCATGAAGATGGCACCCGGGCTCGGCGACGAACGTCGCATAGACGGCGCACGGGCACACGTCGGGTGTCCCAAAGATGGGATTTGAGCTAAGTGTACCTGTCATAACAAGATGATGAATGCAACATGTAGTAATGACAAGTTGAAAATGATGGTATGCGGTCGTTGGACGACGAACATCACGAGGTTCATGCACGACAGACGTTGCGAGGATGATGTGCGACGGACGTCGCGAGGTTGATGCGCTACGGGCGTCGCAAGGTTGGTGCACGACGGACGTCGCGAGGTTGCTGGACATCGGACGTCGCGAGGTTGATGCACGATGGATGTCGCGAGGTAGATGTACGAACGTCTGGAAGCATCGCGAATGTGCAAAGACTTGAGAAAACAAATGCGAGCGGGAGGGGAGGCCATAGGCCAAGGATTGGGGGAAGGCCAAGGCCACCACCCCTGGGGAGGTCGAGGCCGACCCCAGGGGATGGCCAAGGCCAATGGCCAACTCCCATGAAGGGAGGCCAAGGCCACTCCCCCTTTGGATGAAATTCGGGTGTGCCGACGGAAGGTGTTTTGATGGGCAATCGTAAATCCGAAGGTTGCGTTGCGACGAGCGTGTCGACATGAATTGTACCCATATGATGAACAAGGTGCCAAAGTCACATACGAAGTGTATGAAGTGAACAAAGCGCGAGAGGGACTTTGCGCGAAGAATGAACAACCGGGGGGGAAAGGCCAAGGCCAACACCCCATGGAGGCCAAGGCCGACCCCCCATTGAGGCCGAGGCCGACTCCATGGCCTTGGGGGAGGCCGAGGCCGACCCCATGGGTTTGGGGGAGGTCGATACCCTTGACCCCGTCTCTCCGGTTGAGCCAACGGTCAATGTTTTTGGTGAAAATGTGCTTAGGTGGTCGTGGCGCGACGAACGTGGTACTGTGAGTCACGATAGCATGAAATCATTGGTGACTGAGTCGCGCGTGAGGCGTGTGAGGCAAATAATGAAAGCGACTTGGGCGCGCGCACTTTGTCTGGTTCAAAGCGTTGAATAATGTGCTTGTGCGGACATGTTATGCACAATGGGACTCCAAGTGGACCTTTGAGTGCGACCAGAATAGGTTGGGAACAAAGATTAATAAAAACAGCCTTTTGGGTTTTAGCGACAGAATTCCGTTGCTAAATGTCCTTTTACAAAATGATAAATATTTTTAGAGACAGACTTTTAGCAATGGAATTGTATCGTTAAAAATTTATTTGTAAATGATTTAGAGAAACTTTTATCGACAGAATTGATGTCTCTAAAAACTTTTTGCGGTGAACTTTTAGCGACGAAAATTCCGATTCTAAAAGATTTTTTAGAAATTCAAAAATTAGAAAACATTTTAGAGACAAAAAATTCCGTCGCTAAAAGTAGTTATTTCGGTATGTAAAAGTAAAAGTTTTGCCTATGGATCACAAAATTCCGTGGCAAAACTTTTAGCGACGGACAGTCCGTCGCTAAAAGTCTTTAATGACGGATTATCCACTTTTAGCGACGGAATTTTTTATGACTTTAAATTAAGGCTTGAAATCTTAATTTAAAATTTTTAAAAAATATTCAGTATATACAGTACAAGGGGTAGTATTGTCATTTTAAAAATATATATTGATGACATCACACAAAAAGTACAATTTTTGGACGGAATCCTAACGGATGGACACGGCTGATACATTTTAAAAGTATTTGGTCACGGTATGTTACATTTTAAAACTTAGGCCCCGTTTGACACTCTTTTTTTCCCTCTTTTTTTTTTAGTTTTAAAAACTGAAAAAAAAGGAGCGTTTGGTAACCATTTTTTTTTCAATTTAAAAAACCAGTTTTTAAACTGCAGAGTAAAAAAAAAACTCCAAAAACTGGTTTTTTTTTTCACTTTTGGTTTTTTTTTTCGACCACCACCACCACCCTCACACCGCCGGCAGCCACCTCAGGCGACCACCGCCGGAGACTGCCGGCCGCCGGCAGCCACCTCCGGCCGCCGGCGACCACCACCGGAGACTGCCGGCAGCTACCTTCGGCCGCCGGCCACCACCGCCGGTGACTGCCGGCAGCCACCTCCGGCCGTCGGCCACCACCACCACCACCGTCGACCACCGCTACGCCCCACCACCGCCACCGCAAACCACCAAAAAAAAAGGGTTACCAAACACCAAAAAAAAAAACCTAAAAAAAAAAGGGGTTATCAAACACCCACTTGTTTTTATAAAAAAAATAAAATTAAGCTGCTCTTTAAAAAACTGCTCTTTAAAAACTGAAAACCAAATTTTTTTTTTTGTCAAACGAAGCCTTAATGTCCTTGACTGTAATTATACCCTAACCTCAAGAATATATGTGTAATTTGCCCAAAATAAAACTTAGTAAAAGATAGGCTAATTGGACTGGATTAGGCAACACAAGACTAGAACTGGACTAGGCTTGAACTGGATAGAAACAAAAGGACATAAATTCCATAAAAATAGATTAATTGACTGGACTGAGCTGCACTAGATTGAGCTGAACTTGACTATAAGTATAAGCAGAAAGCATTAGAATTAGGTAATAAAAATATGATCGCTCATTATCTATAATTGACAGACCCATGCATGATTATCTTGTACAATTTGAATTAGGTTGCAAATGTCTTAACTAGTTAACTTGATACACTTTAAGGCAGCGTTTGTCAGAATTATGTTTGTTTAGTTTTTAAAACCACCAAAAAAAAAAAAAAATTTTGATTTTTTTCTGACAGCTTAAGTATATTTCTCCCCTCTAGTTTGCACTTTGGGCTTCATTTTGAGAATTGAAGTTTGGAGTCTGCACTTTTCAATTCTGGTTTTGGTTTTTGGATAAAAATTTCAAATTTTGTTAGAGGAAATATAAACGCACACTTGAACAACCCATTGCTCAATTCTTCATCTCCACCACCACCATGATTAACCCTAGTCCCCCAACCACCACCACCAGACTTACCATCACAATGGTTGTCACCATGTCCAACATTGGATAATCCACCGTGACCACCACATCGTTCATCGCCATCACCATCGCCACTAGCAATAATGATGACCCACTTTCATCACCATCTTGGCAACCAACCTGATCTAACCTGCAGCTGTTGCCCCTCTGTTGTCACCAACAGATCTGCACCAACACCATCAATTCCCTTTTCGCTGTCCCTCCCCTCCCCCCACCGCCCCCACTAGCATCAACTATGTAAAAATTGATGGAGAGAGCCACGTCATCATGGGGTGTCGATGAAGATTCAAAGGACGATCAATTGTTTATAATAACATGTTGGGGAATTGATTGCGACAAACCTGTGAGCTTGATGATGGTGGTGGAGATCAGAAGGTGTTCTTTTAGAGGTAAAAAAAAATTCCGAAGGGCTGAAGGAAAGAAATATAAGAGAATAGGTAACTAACACACGTCTGTTTTTACGAAAATTGAAAACCAAAGAAGGTTTAATTTTTTTTATCTTTTGAATAATTGAAACTAAAAACTAATGAAAACACAACCAAATTTGTCAGTTCATAGGTTGAGCTGTTGCAGACAACGAAAACCACATTGTAAACAATGACAATCAGAAAATGATAGTTCGCACATTTTAGCATCAAAACCAACCTTAAAATGAATTACCCATTTTGCAAATGAGCATCAACATGGAGCAGCATTTGCGTATGTATTGGTAATTATTTTTCTTTTCGCTGTTTGAAGAATGACCAACATTTTTTTTTCATCTTGCTCAATTTTTTCCTTTCCACAATGATGCGCCACCTTTAATGGAATGAAATATGCTATACTGGCTCTGGCCCTACCTTGGCAGCGTTTGAGAGAGGCTTTATAAGTAGTATACATATAGCTGCAAAAAAGTTAAAATAATTAAAAAAAAAAATAAACGCGCTGGTTGAACGCTCTGGTTAAGCACCAGAGTTGATGAACGTCTAATTACTACCTAGCAGGAAATGCTTATTGAACAATCTTACAGAGGAAAAAAGACCAAAAAAGTAAGAGAAATAAAAGAGAAAAACGTAATGTAGGAGAGCATGTTGATTTATACACACGGCTCTCATGAGCGTCGTTGCGTAAACTACGAGATAAGCTTGCGAGTCGTCTGGCACCAACGATCATACACGAGTTGGAGATTAGGCCAATCCGAGGAACAAATGGTAAAATCTTGTAGCCAAGTAGTCAGGATGACTTCTTGATCCAGTGCCGGTAAGCTGGAGATCAAGTCATCCATTACTCTCTCCATTTCCATCTTTTCGTATCCTGTCAAGAGAGGATATGCGAGTCCATTGTCTGCGAAGCAGAACAGCGGAAGCCAAAGCACTAATAACCTGAACTTCACTTGACTTGGCACCTCCAAGTTTGCATGAATGAGATCTCTAAGTAGTAATGCTACAATCAAGATTGTAATTTGTGTTAATTAGTTCATCGCACAAACCAAACCAGATAACATAGTAGCAAGCAATATAACGTATAGGATGAGAAGCGAGTATGAAATGCTTCTCTCATTGAACTATCCTAACTAAGAAACTGCTTTGGGAGTCTGGGTACTGTGTATTTCATGCTCCACCTTATCCAGGGTAACTCTCCCATTTTACTAAACTATTCCAAATCTACGCATATAGGATGGCTTTTAGAACAAGTTTGCTAATAAGAAGTTCTGCTATAAACTTTTCCTGTGATATGTATCTGAAAATAATCGCTTTTGATGCTTAACTTCTGTCCCTGGGCTTAAATAAGAGATTAGATGTCGAAATTAAAAAATGTATACCATAAAGTCAATGTTGTGGCAAATATTTGTAGCCGTAAAATGCATTTGTTGATCAATATCCTTTTTTTTGGGGGTGGGGGGGGGGGGCGCAACAGAAGTTAAAAAAGGTTACAATAGATTAGAGACCAGAAAACTAATCCCTAATATGCGCAACTCCTGCTATATCAGCAACTAACAGAGAGATAACTATTTTATATTTTATAGATCGATATCACTGCATAAAAGTTGACTAGATATTAAAAATACGTGACACGACAGAATTCATTTTAAGCTCATATACTTGTCCACGCCTCGATCAAAGGCTTCTTCCTCAATTGGTGCGAGGTTATCGTTTTATTCTTAATGACAAATGAGGGTGTAAAATAGCATGATAGAGTTTATGATGGACGCTACTTTACATAAAAGGAAGAGCTAAAAGAATTACTTAGCATAATAACTAAGAAATACTCAAAATTTTGTTTTTAAGTTGGTGTTTGTGCACGCGCTTGTTGCAATATGCTGAATAACAGTTAAGCTCATATATCATACTATATGTCACCGAGTATATTTTTATGTATACTGACTGACCTGAGATCTTGACAATGAAGCCTTGCACCCTAGGGTTAGCGGTGAGTGAAAGTGAACAAAGCCCCGAGGCTAAGCTCCACTGCAACACAGCCTCGTCCACCGCACCACAGCTCCTCATCTTGTTGGTTATCCACAAGAGCTCTTGTGCATGCTTCTCGGCAGCCACGTCGTCCGCTTTCTCTTTACTGGCCAAGGCCAGTTGCCGTTGGTTCTGTGACAGGAACGTGCCAGTAATGGCCGAAGGAAGGATCGAGCTGATCACTTTGACATACGAAGCCACGTAGGAGCCTAGTGGGATTGAATTAATGAGGCGTGAAATCCATGTGCCGGAGTTATCCACCGTTTGGCTGCTCTGGAGGGAGCAGTACAGAAGGCCGGATGTACGCGAGAATGCCAATGAGAGAGCCATCCGATTGATGTGGAGCAGTTCGACGTTGCCCTCCCTGGCATTTTGGTCAACAATCTTATCGGCCATGGCAACAGCAAACTGGTATTTTCTTGAGGTTGCCGGTATTTCATTCAGCAGCGTCAGTATCTGACAACATAATAAGATACAGTTTCTATAAATAAAACCAATTTGAAGCAACAGATTATAAGACAAATTTTGTTCGAATTCAGAAGAATGTTTGAGGCCGTTCGAGCATTCAACACACTATTAACCCATGAAATGGTGGGATAGAATGGCGTCTCGATATTACAGTACTGTTAGTTTGGCTTCTTAATCTTACATGTTTTCTAGCGGTGGCATAAGCTTCGGTTTAATACGCTGGTATCAGCACAGTCCTGATCTCGGACTTGTTCACTACTAGAGAATATCGCGAAGTTAATAGAATTGATGTTAGACGCTAGTTTATACCAATAATGGAAATGGCGTCACAGAGCTGTTTTTAACGATTTTAAAGAAATTTCTGTGAGTAAATTATGGAGTCTAGTTCTTGTAATCCTCTGTCCTCTATTCTCATTAGTTGGTTGAACCGCATCTTTTGCATCACCACTACCTTCTACCACCTGTCTTTTAAAATTAAGTTTTTTTCCCTTCATGGCGATGCTTCAAAGAACATCTTCTTAATTACTTTTTGTACAAAGATGCTTCCTCCATCTCGAAACCCTATCTAAAATTTGAAAGGTGTTTAAAGGTGCGGCTTGATACTTGTCCTCATCATCTCATTATTATTATTCATTATCGGCTCCAGTATCCGCAATTATAATTTTCGCAATAATAAAATGCAAAGATAAAATTTAACACAGTTTTGCGAATACTGGAACTCTTTTTCCAAAATGATTTGTGAAGTTTTCGTAGCCATTCTGCCTCTAAACTCTATTGCACGGAGTAGAACATAAAGACAAAACTTCACTTCCTCCAAGAAAGGTGTTGGCGCGGGGCAAAGTTGAAGGTGTTGCAACCAAGAATGCCAACATATAACACGTCAACTGCTAACTATTCCGGAATTATTACGACGGTGCACGAAAAGCAATGATCATAGCTTCTACTGGAGAACAAAAATTGTTGTGTAGCGCTGGATAATTACACATAGCTTAATCTGGTAGCAGGATTTTGAGCTGAAAAATGGTAAAACTCACATGTGACAGCGCTCTGCCGAGGGCCTTAACCGGCGGCACATCAGAGTCCTCGTGCAGAATCATATCCAAACACGGTGGAGAAGACGGCGCAATATCAAGCGCTCCGACGCTTGACAGCCCTTCCAAAAGAAAAGGATGCGAAGGGCCAACGGAACAAGGGAAGTAATCCATCAAAACCCTAAGAACGCACACGGCGAACCAAGTCATGAGCATCATAACGAACCGCAGGTGATCACCCACTTTCCACCTCTCCCCATGCTCCGCCTTGGCGCTAGACGCCACCGCTACCAGTGTCTTCGCCGCCGTGTTCACGGTGGTCATGAAGATGGTGTTCAGCAGAGCCGGCGGCCTGCTGTTGTAGCCACCGTATGCCAGAGCTAGTTCGTTTGTCATGTATGGTTGCACTTCCACAAACGAAGCTAACACTTCCTATATATTGTCTGGAGAAAGGGAGTCTCTTAAGGGGGGAAGGTGTACTCAAAACACGGGCAGTAGTGCCTTTGTAGCTAAGGATCTTTCCAGCAGACAATACAATTGCCGATGTCAAGGCTATTGAGGGGGTGATTATGGAATTTTCAGGAGGTTTTTGTTCTTACTTGGCAAATCTTTCATCATGGCTGCTGTTTGACAAGTATCTCACTTGGTTTGTCTCTTTCTCATGGAAGGGCCAGGTGACCTCGTGTAATGGTTTTGCTGACCGACACTGTTTTGTCTCAATCTCGTCAAATTTGTGCCTCACCCTCCCCTCCTTTTTCTTTGCGGTTGAGCATGTTTTGTAGTACATCATAGCAACTGCAATTTGTTCAGCTGTCTAAGTAGTCCACAAGAGTTGGTTCAGCCGTCTTTACGATCCTAAATTCACTTGAGTTTGAATTATGTCTGCCACACTTGTTGGTGACAAACTTACGTCCTTACTCAGCATGTGCTCCATACACGGGTCCTTGTGCGTTTCGGCCCCGACATAAGTGCGGGAATCGGGGGCTTAGATGTATGTAGTGGCCTTGTAGGTCCCCGAAGTGCGATACTCCTGCCGATTGGATTACAGCCTTACAGTCCAACTTTTTTTGCACCAAAAAAATATCTAAGTGATTGTTCATACCCTATTCTGGTCGCACCCCAGGACCCGCTAAGGGACCCACTTTGCACGACACATCACCCAGTCAGCGGTCAACTTTTCAACGCTCGAGGGCCGGTCAAAGCAACGCATGCTCAAGTCACGTGAACCATTCGTGAAGCGACTTCGGCGTGCCTTCCACCCTTGGGGTCGGCCACCCCAAGGGGTCGGCCACCCTTGGGGGTCGGCCACCCTAGGGGGTCGGCCACCCCAAGGGGTCGGCCTCCACCCTTGGGGGTCGGCCACCCTTGGGGGTCGGCCACCCAAAGGGGTCGGCCACCCTTGGGGCTCGGCCACCCTAGGGGGTCGGCCACCCCAATGGGTCGGCCTCCCTTAGGGGTCGGCCACCTGCCTTGAATACCGACGCCGTCACCTTTGACCGTGCTCCGTTGTCACGACGACCGTCGCTCTCGGCCGTGCTCCTTCGTCGCGATGACCGTCGCTCGTAGTCTCGATGACCGTCACTTGTGGCCGCTCTGTCGCCATGACAACCGTCGCTCACGGTCGCGCGCCATCCACGCAACGACCCTTGTCGCTCGGAGATCACTCTGCGACCCTCGTCGCCCGCACTCAACCGCGCCCCATGCGCTGCAATCATGTTATATGCTCACGGGATAGGCTACTCCAGGACACTATCTCCGCCAGGGTGCCTGCGTGACTGGCCTACGTGCTCTGGCACTGGGGGCTCGCGTCGGCACCCCTAAGGACTATGACCCCCGGGTCACTCCGAGATGGGAGCAGGTCTTCGGAAGGGCATCTTGCCTAGTCCACCTGGCAGCTGGGCGTCGGGTCTTCCCCACCGCTGCCAGGCCTGTGGGATTCAGTAAGGGCTTGGACTGGAGGCTGGGGCAACGGGCTACTCTGACCATGCTACCGCGGCATGATCAGTCTCCTCAGACAGGCAGAGAGATGTTGCAAGGGCAGGGCAGCACGAACTTAGGAACCGGCAGTCCAACGGAGGGTCAGTGCGTTGGCCCCCTGGCGACGTGTCGTTCCCAGGGGGCGACACATGTCAACTTATGACACATGCACATTTTTGCCTATAAATAGTGGACTTTGGAGCTTTTTCAAGGATCTTTCTCATTTGGACTTTTCACTTTCTCTCTCTAAAAAGACATTCTCTCTGGAATTCTAGTGAGAGAAATACTTGGACTCCCGTCTACGGACCCTTGACGCCATACCCTTGTCACGGACTGTAGACTGTCGGTCCTGTTCATCGTCACCCTGCCTGCGCAGCACTGCCAGCCCTCACGACCTGTCTGGGGAGCCTTGCCCTCGGCCCTTACGCCGTCCTTGCTGTCTCCCGCGTTGCCTACCTGGAAGCCGACTCAGACCGCATCCTTTGTGGCACCTCCACGTAGCATCGAACCATTTTCGGCATCATCATTTTGGCGACTCCGCTGGGGAGGTGAGCATCGTATTGCGGTTTGCACACCTTCCGGACTTAGGCATTATGCCTGTGCAACGGAGAGCTACTAGGGCAACCAGCCAAGGACCCAACCCCGCCATGCAAGAACACCACCTCGGTGATCAGGAAGAGACTAGCGCCACGCGGCTCCGAGACCAGCTGCCAACCACTACCCCCGACGTGCAAGTGCTCGTAAATGCAGCCATCCAGCAACTCACTCCAACCATCACCACTCTGCAAGATTCACAGACCACTCTACTAGCCGCCATTATGGAGATGCAAAAATCCATACAAGCCCTGTCCTCACAGCAGGCCGCTCCATCAATCCAGCCTTCAGGACCGGGGCCAGCTTTTGACGTCGCCCCGGCCCCAGTGTCGCGACTACCGCCGCCTTGGATATCTAGACCCTTGGCGGTAGGGCTCGCAACACCCTCGCTGCCGGTAGCCGACATATCTCCTTCTGCAGTGCCGCCCCGCAAGCTACACACGGATCTCGGGCCAGTCTTGCAGCAGATTCTCCCCGCTGTCACACCATCTCATCCGACGCCGGCAAGAAGCTCCTCCGAAACGCATGACTCCATCGAGATGGAACCTAATCCCTATCCAATTGAGCAACACCAAACCCCCGGCCAAGTGATAGGCATGTCTCGCCAACCCACACTCGCCCCTGCACAGCTGCCCCTGCCAGCACCTGCACTATACCAACCCTCCCATGTCCCCGTTCATCAAGCCGTGCCATCTGGGGGCTCGGGGGCTCGCGACGCACCAGGCGGTCATCACCCCTTGACCGGCAATGAGGCACCATCCTCCAACTATGTCACTCGGTCAGATTTGGAAGCCCTTGTCCGTCGCCTGTCGAGGAATTCCGAGCCGGACTCCTCAACCCGTCTAACCGGACACGCCCCGTACGCCAATGATATCGCCATCGCACCCTACCCCCTCAAGTACAAGCAACCAAACTTTGTGCTCTTCAACGGACGTGAGGGAAACGCCCGTGAACATCTAACAAGGTTCGCAGGCTCCTTGGAGCAGTATGGTACAGGAAGCAGCTTAAAGTTGAGAGAATTCCACAAGTCCCTTACGGGCTTGGCTTACACTTGGTATCACCAGATCCCCGCAGGGACCGTCCACACCTGGAACGACATGGTCCAGCTGTTCTTAGACAAGTTTCATTACGAGACCGAGCGCGTGACTATCGTTGATATTGCTGGCATTCGCCAGAACCAGGGAGAAGACTTGAATAAATATGTGCATCGTTTTCATCTCAAGTGCCTTGAGTGCACAGATTTCAGCAAAGACGAAACGTTGGTTCCCATATGCATCAAAAATATGATTGACGTCTACCGAGTGCATATCGAGAACCTACAGTTAAGGTCATGGGGACACCTCAAGGAGACAGCCCGACGAACTTACGAGACAGTTGGTCCTGTCAAGTCATGGAAGCCTCGACCGCAAAGTACGCTGTTGGCCTCAGCAGATACACCTATCACTCAACGTAGCAACGACAACAACAACTATGCAGGCTTCAAGCGTCAGCTTCCAGATGTGAACCAAGGCTCCGACAAGCGAAGGCAACAAAGACCTGCACCTGACTATCCCTGTGATCTGAATACAGTGAAGGAACTCTTGGCCGAATGGGTGGCGCATGACAAAAATTTCCAACTGCCACCAATGCGGACCAATATCACAGACGAAGAAAAGGCCAGGCCCACCTACTGTCCTTTCCATCGAGCCCTTGGCCATCCGCTCAAAGATTGCAATGCACTGCGAACCATCTTTGCAAGGAAGGTAGCGTCGGGCGACCTGCAGCTACGGAAAAACAACGATGTGCGCAAAGATCCCTACCCACCGCATCGCAACAGTAGGGAGCACCAGGCCCTTATGGCTGTCACTGACCATGTCGAGCCTGTAATCCACGAAGCCCCGGCAGAGCCCACACTGACCCTCGTGCCTCCTCCAGCTAAGCAGTCGATGCCTTCCCTTCGACAGATGACGAAGATCAAAAGTTTTTTTTGATGAAATGGGGTTTTCACCCGCCGCCCGGACTTACCTTTCCAATTGCCTGCTCGAGGTCACCACCGGCCTCGGTCCCGAATGCTTCGCCGTCCAGGCTGAATTACGTCACATCCCCTCCACGGCCTTAGTCTTCTCGGATGAAGACTCGCCGCCGGTCGAGCATCACAATCGGCCGCTGTTTTTAGAGTGTACTGTTAATGGCACGGGCTTCCGTCGTGCCTTGGTTGATTGCGGCGCCTCGATCAACATCATACCTCTCATCACCCTGCAACAGGCCGGCATTCCCCCAAGGAAAATCATCCGTGACCCCGTCAATATTACCGGCTTTGGACAGGGTCCTCAGTCGACCCTCGGCCATATCACTGTCGACCTCATGGTCGGAACTGTCCGTCGCGACACTACTTTTCACGTAATAGACAGCGAGTCTGCCTTTCACCTCCTGCTCGGGCGACCATGGATCCACGTCAACAAGGCCGTTCCCTCAACATACCATCAATGTGTGAAGCTGGTAGCCGGTTCTACGGGACATGAGGTAGCAATGACAATCCCTGCAACCAAAGCCCCCTTTGAATGCGCCGAGTCTTATTTCGCCGAGGCCTCCTTCTTCACTAATTTCGCCGAGGATGGGGAGAATGCTACTCATGTACATTCTACCAGGCTGCCGACCTGGGATGAGCTGTGCGGGGACAAGCTTCCCAAGGACAAAACCGAGAGAAGTAACAAGAATAATGGGTCAACCCCACCGCTTCCGCCTGCTGCCACGACCAATTCCCCCCTTCTTCCCCCAAGTCCAAGAAGCAAAAGGCTGAGCCGGCCTTTCGACGTATCGTCAAGGACGGCAAGATCATCTATCAATTATGACGGTATGCAGGGGCTCCAGGCGGTCCCTCATCAGACCCCCTCGACCCCGACCCCCTTGGAGAGACTGAATGGTGCCGCACGGCCGAGCATTGCCAGCCAGATCCTGACCTCACCCCCGGCGCGGCACCACCTTGCTATGAGGACGGCCCTCGACCACAGGCTGAAGATATTGAAGAAATCAACCTGGCCGACCCGGGCGAAGAACCGCGGCACACCTACATTGGCACAAAACTCGCCCCCGGCCGAAGAGAGGAATTGGTTTCCCTCCTGCACGAGTATCGTGATGTCTTGGCATGGAGCTACAATGAGATGCCCGGACTGGATCCTGCCTTAGTCACACACCATCTCAACATTGCTACCGGATCCATCCCTAGCCGATCAAGCAAGAGATTGAACGCCTCCTGCAGGCAGGCTTCATCGAACCTATCACTCACCCTATTTGGCTGGCTAATGTCGTCCCTGTACAAAAGAAGAATGGCCAAGTCCGCGTCTGTATTGACTTTCGGGACTTGAATAAGGCGTGCCCCAAGGACGAGTTTCCACTACCCAATATCGACATGCTCACGGAGGCCGCCGCCGGATATGAAACTTTATCTTTCATGGATGGGTTCGCAGGTTATAATCAGATTCGCATGAACCCCGACGACAGCGCCAAGACAGCCTTCCGCACTCCTATGGGTAATTTTTGTTGGAAAGTTATGCCTTTCGGCCTCAAGAATGCGGGTGCTACGTATCAAAGGGCTATGACAGCAATATTCCATGACATGATACACCGTACTGTGGAAGACTATGTCGACGATCTTATTATCAAATCCAGGAAGGAAAGTGATCACCTCACCGACCTTCAAGCGGTCTTTGATCGTTGCCGCCAGTATAACATGCGGATGAATCCATTGAAATGTGCCTTCGGAGTCTCCTCCGGCAAGTTCCTCGGGTTCTTGGTCAGTCGACAGGGCATCGACGTTGACCCCTCGAAAGCAGCCTCCATCCAAGAAATGCCCCCCCCAAGAACACAAAGCAACTGAAGAGCTTCCTCGGCAAGGTCTCTTACCTCCGACGCTTCATACCCGCACTGGCCGAGCTCATTACGCCATTTCAACACTTGACGCGTAAAAGCGCACCATGGAATTGGGGCGCGCCCCAACGGCAAGCATTTGAACAGATTAAGGCGGTCCTCATGTCACCGCAAACCATGGTCGTACCACAACGGGGCATCCCACTCCTACTCTACCTGACTTCCACACCCAGATCCATCGGGGCTTTGCTTGCCCAAGAAGTCGAAGGTGTCGAGCGTCCTGTTTATTACCTCAGTAGAGTGATCAGAGGGCCCGAAGCCAACTACTCCGAGCTCGAGAAACACTGTCTAGCCTTGGTGTACGCCTCACAGAAGTTCAGACATTACTTTCTGGCGCATCAGATCACACTCGTCACCAAGGCTGACCCGCTCCGTTACATGCTTACGCGTCCCGCCCTGTCTGGCCGACTCACACGGTGGTTGCTGCTGTTGGCCGAATTCGGTTTATCTATCAAGAATCCTACAGCTCTGCGGAGCCAAGCACTCGCAGACCTCCTGGCCTTCTTCCCACGCCAACAATGTGAACCGATATCGGATCAACTGCCTGGGGGAGGAGACAGCCCTGATCACCGACATCGATGGACTGTGGACGCTTGAATTCGACGGCTCTGCCACTAGCAAAGGTCCCAATGGCACGCCCCTCCGGCAAGGGGGTGCCGGCATAGTCCTGCGGGCACCAGACGGTGTTACCACTTCATTATCCTTCAAACTTGCATTCCCGGTGTCTAACAACGAAGCTGAATACGAGGCACTTGTCATTGGCCTCATGATCGCCGTCAGTATGGGGGCTAAGGCGCTGTGTGTGAAAGGAGATTCAAATCTGGTCATGAAGCAGGCGGACGGGGAGTTCGCGGTCAAAGAACCAGCCTTGGCACCTTATCGTGCCTTGGTGCAACACTTGGAAGGAAGACTCGGTCATGTCCAGTATGAACATCACAATAGGTGCCACAACAGACATGCGGACTGCTTGGCCACGATCGCGTCAAAGATAGAGGTCGATGGTGAACAACGGATGCTAACCATCGTCAAGAGAATGGAACCATGCACAGCACTGAACCTAGTCCCGAGGGACGTTACTGCGGACGATTGGAGGCAACCTATTATCGACAAACTTAAAGCGCCATCTCTTGCTCATGCCTCCACCCTTACAGACTTTTCAATGATGGGAGATGTCTTATACAGGCGGTGTCCCGGAGGCACTCTAGCAAGATGTTTGGCACCGGAAGAGGCAAAACACAAATTACAGCTCGGCCACCAGAAGTGTTGTGGCCTCGACGGTCCCCCTCTGTATCGTCGCCTCCAGCGTATGGGATTATATTGGCCATCCATGGCCAAGGACGCCTCGGATATACAAAAGGATTGTCCCGAGTGCTTGTATGCACCCGACGGTGCCGAAGCTCTTGTCATTGACATCGAGGGTGACTGGCGCCAGCCTTTCATCCAGTATCTATCCCACGGGATTCTACCACCTGACCGCGGCTCAGCACGATCCATCAAGCGCAAGGCAGTCAAGTATTTTGTGACGGAAGGCGAGTTATTTCGCAAGGGATTTTCGGGACGCACCCTGCGATGCTTGCAGGGTGCCCAAGTGGTCAAGGTCATTAACGAAGTACACAATGGTGATTGTGGTGAACATCAAGGCTCCCAGAAGCTGTATGCAGAATTACTAAGATTGGGGTATTATTGGCCGACTATGGAATCCGACTCCATCTCGCATGTCCGACGCTGCCAACCCTGCCAGCGGCACGCCGACAGGATACACACGCCAGCATCCGACTTGCACATGATCTCAGCACCGTGGCCATTTCATTCTTGGGCCCTCGACCTCATCGGCCCCATCCACCCGCCGTCCAGACGCCATTCATGGATCATGGTTGCTACTGAACGCTTCACGAAGTGGGTTGAAGCCGTACCTCTGCGGAGAGCCACGGGAGGTGCCGTTTCCAACTTCTTACGCGACGTCATCTGTCGTTTCGGCATCCCTCGATGTATTATATCTGACAATGGCACCCCATTCATTAACCGAGAGGTTCGAGCTCTCATGGAAGGGTACAACATCAGCCATGCCACATCAACTCCCTATTACCCGCAAGGTAATGGTCAAGCTGAAGCGTCCAACAAGACTTTGCTACGAGTATTATCGCGAATGGTGCATGACGCCGACCGGTCGTGGTCCGAACAACTGAATCTGGCACTCTGGGCCTACAGAACATCCCTGCACACAGCGACAAAGGCCACGCCCTTCTCTCTCGTCTACGGGGACGAGTGTGTGGTACCTGCCGAGATCGCAGAACCATCGGCTCGACTTTCCCTAAGCAGCAGTCTCGGAGATGAAGCAGCCCGGCTGGCGGCACTTGACGGCCTCGACGAACGACGAGCCACGGCCCTGCGCCGCATGAAGAAGTATCATGAGCAGCTCACGAAAGCTTATGGGAAGACCGTCAAGCCACGTTCATTTATCGAGGGTGACCTTGTTCTTCAAGCCGCCAAGCATGTGCGGGCCAACATGTCAGCTCCTAAATTCACGCCAAACTGGGAGGGCCCTTTCACGGTGCACGAAGCCCGCACTAATGGCTCGTACCTCCTGCTCAACCACGACGACGGTCAGGTCTCGGCCCCCATCAACGGCCGCTACCTGAAGAAGTATTATGTTTAGTCACGACAACATTCCCCCAGCCTTATCCGCCCGCGTCATAGTACGCGCCCTCGTAGCATTTTTGTACATGCGACATTGCTTACAGACTTGTATTTTTTTGTTGATCTGTATAGCGTTCTACACTACTCATGTAATGGTGTTTTGTACCACGTCCTATCAATACAAAGTCATGCTGTTACCTCAACTTCTGCCCAGCTGGCACTCATTCTCAACCTATGCTTCCTAAGTCACTTTCTACGAGCGGGAATGGGAGAGCATTCACAGGTAACCAAAACAAGCAAGACATTCAAAAAAAAAGAGAGAAGAAAGAAGAGAGCAACCGAACATAACATACAATAAGCCGAGACCATCGAAAATATGTACATATACATCAAACGTTTACTAGCCGTCGTTAAGCGCTACAACTACAGCAAAGTAACATACAAGCTAGGAAAGTCTAGACAACAGCGATGCAACTGGGTGGGAGCTGAATGCCTGAAGTGCCTCCCGCTCTGCTTGTACCTCTGACCATCCAGCATCAAGCTCGGCCTGTCGCCCAACCGCTCTGACTCTCGCCCGTCCACCTCACCTCGCCGCCTCTGTAGATCGGACAACTGCCTCTGCAAATCGACGAGCTGTCTCTCTATCTCTGCCACCTGCATGTCAATCCCGGCCAACTCTGCGGTGATCTCTGACCGCTCTGCCTCTAATCCTGTACGGCGCCGCTCCAGCAACATCTCCCGCATGACTGCACGCCTCTCATCCATCTCGTGGCTGACGCTCCTCGACCTAAAGAAATCTGCTAGCCAGTCCAGCTGCATACCTAGCGATGTGAACGGAGCGAACTCTGAAAGCGACCGAGCAACGAACTCTGCAGTCCAACCCGTCGACGGCACACTGGCGAACGGCAGCAACCACTCCATAAACCCGGCAGACACCCACATCCGTAGTACTGGGTTCTCTACCACCACGCTCTCGAATGTCTGCGGGAACGCTGCCTTCACCAGTTCTAACCGGCGCACAGTCTCCGCTGGTAGCTGGAGGCCCCCCCAAGCTGCCACATCCACCTGACCGCTCGAGGATCCTCTACTCATCTCCGACTGTCGCGCCACTGCCGCCCGCTGCAGAAATCTCCGACATTCCACCCGCCCTCTGCGCACCAATCGTGGCTGAGTGCATCGCCAGAAGAGTAGCTCCGACCTCAACCACGGACTCCGGCAATGTGTCGTGCCGTCGCACCACCACGGCCTGAACCGGTGTCTCTTGCTCACGAATCGAGGCAGCAACAACAGACTCAGGCTCCGCCATATCGCCACCATCACCTCCCACAACCTGCGTCTCCATGCCTGTCCACCAGTCCTCGTCAATGTCGAACATCACTGTATCGCGCTCCCCTCTCCGCCGTATAGTGCCCCCACCGTTTCCTCAGTAGCAGGCAATGGGCTCACCCTCCTCGGCACACCGGCCGTCAATATCTCAACGGCCTCAGTCTCGTCACTGTCAACTAATCTGCCGGCCTCGGCTGCCATAGCCTCCTCGCCTTCGATCTCAGTCTCGGCCTCGCTCCCTCCGCGACCGCCTCTTCCTCGTCCCCCTGGCAAAACCGCTGTCAGTTCACAAATTATGAGCAATATGCAAACCATATTTATACGACAAAAAGAAAGGACAGAAGCAAACCTCAGAGTCTAGCTCCTCTAATACGTCGCGCGGCCTCTTCGCCCCTGATATGTGTGGGGCTGAGGTACCAGCACTAGCCTGACGAGCTGTCTCCATCATCCCCACTCGCAATGCCGACAAAGGCCCCTTGCCGGCCCCCGGCACCCTCGGCACCTCGGCAATAAGCTCCTCTCCACGGTCCTCCCGGGGAGCCGCGTCCCCCAACTCTACGGCATCCTCCTCCGCCTCCCTCTCCGAGCTCGGAACAGAACTCCCGGTCACCAGTGACAGCATCCCGCACTGCCTCGCGACTGTGGCCGATATCAGACTCAGGGCTCGGTCACATGCGAACACATCTACCTGTCGACGTGTGCCTGACGGCTGTGCCAGCCATCCGGCCCAGCTCCCTCGCAGTCGCTCCCACCAATGCGCATAACCGCGGTCACCGCCCCTGCCAC